>JBBPBX010033768.1:0-21619 GCA_038048925.1 Garcialebias charrua
CCGCAGGGTGTCTGGACTCTCCCTTAGAGATAGGGTGAGAAGCTCAGTCATCCGGGAGGGACTCGGAGTAGAGCCGCTGCTTCTCCACATCGAGAGGAGCCAGTTGAGGTGGCTCGGGCATCTGGTTAGGATGCCTCCTGGACGCCTCCCTGGTGAGGTGTTCCGGGCATGTCCCACCGGGAGGAGACCCAGAGGAAGACCCAGGACACGCTGGAGGGACTATGTTTCTCGGCTGGCCTGGGAACGCCTTGGGATTCCCCCAGAGGAGCTGCTCCAAGTGGCTGGGGAGAGGGAAGTCTGGGCCTCCCTACTTAGGCTGCTACCCCCGCGACCCGACCCCAGATAAGCGGAAGAAGATGGATGGATGGATGGATGAAAGATGCGTTATAAATTGAATTCATTATTATTATTATTATTATTATTATAACATGTCATGTCTAACACTGAATGCTAGGAAACACCTTGTATCTGTGACTTCCGCAGTGAAGCAGGCGTTGTACCGGTCTGTCGTGGTGAAGAGAGGAAGAGGGAAGTGTGTGCCTCCCTACTTAGGCTGCTACCCACGCAACCCGACCCCGGATAAGCGGACGAAAATGGATGGATGGATGGATGGATGGATGGATGGATGTTTTTGCTACTTTTCTATTGTTTATTGTTTAATGTATGTGTTTCATTGGCCTCGAGGCTCAATAAGATTTACCTGACTAAATAAAGGTTGAATGAAAAAAAATAAAAAAATAAAATTCAGTGTAACATTATTTTTGATCAAAGCTTGTAAGAACCCCCCCCCCACCTACAGAGCAATAAGTCTCTGGTGAAAGCAACTCTCTCTCTCTGTAGAAGCAAAATGCTGTTGGAATGTGGGGTAATTTGTGGGGGGTGTATGTAAATTGAATGTTCTCTGTGTGAGGGGGATCCTTTGTTTTGACCTACTGGAGAAGATATGCTGGGAGAAGATTCTCAGGAGGGGATGTTTACCCACAAACAAAGATATCCACCCCCAGGCTCAAGACACCTAATGGAAGAATTGTCATTTTGACAAACTCATGGCAGTTCTTGTGTTTTTTTTTTCCCCTGGGTTTGCTAGTGTTTTAATACTCTCCCTTCCTCGGCCACTGGTCTTTCCCCCTTTTACGTTGTGTTCGGTTATCAACCCCCTGTCTTTTCTGTTCAGGAACGTGACGCTGCTGTCCCTTCTGCCCATCTAGCGGCCCTCAGGTGCCAGAGGGTCTGGAGGAGAGCCAGACGGGCCTTGCTCAAAACTACGGCGGTCTATATTAGAAAAGCCGACCGCCGCAGGACCCCTCAACCCGACTACAAGGTGGGTCAGAAGGTCTGGCTCTCCACCAAGAATCTCCCCCTCAAGGCACAGTCCCGTAAGCTTGCCCCCCGTTTTATCGGTCCTTTTCCCATTTCCAAAATCATCAACCCCGTTTCTGTTCGTGTCTCCCTGCCCAAGTCCTTCCGTGTCCACCCCACGTTTCATGGTTCTTGTGTCAAGCCCGTGGTAACCTCTGGTTTTCACCCCCCTGTTCGGTCCCCTCCTCCTGCCCGCCTTATCGACGGGTCTCCCGCCTTTACTGTCTGTCGCCTCCTCCGTTCTAGATGGAGGGGCCGCGGCCTCCAGTACCTGGTTGACTGGGAGGGGTATGGCCCGGAGGAGCGGTCCTGGGTTCCCTCCCGCCATGTTTTGGACAGGTCCCTCATCTCTAGCTTCCACAGGCTCCATCCGGACAAACCAGGTGGGACGCCAGGAGACGTCCCTTGAGGTGGGGATATGTCACGATTCACGCCTGTTAGGTTAGATTTTAACACCACTCTGTACACTGCTTGTTGCTTCTGGATTCTGTTCTGTCTCCTGTCGGTGTGTGGGTTTAGGTTTGTCTTCATTTTGAAACCGGTTTGTCCTCACCGCTGCGCTGATTAGTTTCAAATCAGCTGCACCTGCTGCTACACCCTTTATAAGCCAGACTCTCACACCAGGTATTTGCCAGATAGTCGAAAACTGTTCACAGCAAGTAGTTATCCCGCGCCCGTTTCTGTCCCTCTTCCTGTTTCATGTGTCCTCGCCTCATTGATTTCCTGGTTCTGACGTCTCGCCTGCCTGCACACCTGCCTCTGCCTTCTCCCTCTCGGACTGTCGTTTGCTGGATTAACGTGACTGACCCTGGATCGCCTCACTTCGTCTCATCGCCTGTCCCAATTTGGATCATCTGCTCTCCTGCGTCCTGGTGTATTCCTTCATCTGCTGGATTACGTCACGCCTCGCAGCGGCCGGCTGTTTTCCTTCACCGGCATCAGCCCCTCCCCGCAGCGGACCTGATCAGCTGGAGTTTTCTCCGCTGGACCTGATCAGCTGGAGTTTCTCCCCGCTGGACCTGATCAGCTGGAGTTTCTCCCCGCTCTGAAAACCCATCCATCTGTGAGACGACTCGTTCCAGCCAGTGGTCCCTGATCGACACCAGAGCCAATCAGAGCAGAACAAAGAAAGAAAAAATAAAACGTTGATTTAATTGTCTAAACTTTTGTGGTGATTTTGGTCCGGTCATTTGGGGTTCGTGACAGAAAGCTGTAGATCAGGACCTGATGAAGCCAATAGGACCACATCATCTGCAAAAAACAGAGAAGCGATTCTAAGGCCACCAAAACGGATCCTCTCAACACCTTGGCTGTGCCTAGAAATTCTGTCCATAAAAGTTATGAACAGAATCGGTGACAAAGGGCAACCTTGACGGAGTCCAACTCTCACTGGAAACGAGCCTGACTTACTGACGGCAATGCGGACCAAGCTCTGACACCGGTCGTACAGGGACCTAACAGCCCATATCAATGGGCCTGGTACCCCATACTCCCGGAGTACCCCCCACAGAACCCCCGAGGGACACGGTCGAATGCCTTATCCAAGTCTACAAAGCACATGTAAACTGGTTGGGCAAACTCCCACGCGTCCTCCAGGACCCTGTTGAGGGTGTAGAGCTGGTCCAGTGTTCTACGACAAGGACGAAAACTACACTGCTCCTCCTGGATCCGAGGTTCAACTATCCGACGGACCCTCCTCTCCAGAACCTCTGAATAGACCTTACCAGGGAGGCTTAAGAGTGTGATCCCCCTATAGTTGGAACACACTCTACGGTCCCCCTTTTTTAATAGGGGAACCACCACCCCAGTCTGCCAATCCAGGGGAACTGCCCCTGATGTCCACGCAATATTGCATTATAATATATTATATTTTAGTTATATTTATTAAAATATTATAGTTATAGTTATTATAATATCATAGTTATTATAATATTATAGTTATACTATAGTTATTATATTATAGTTATTATAATATTTTAGTTATCATAGTTATAATAATATAGCTATTAAAGGTCATCTGCTGACGCAGCAGCTGAGTCCAGGGAAGTTTCAGGTGGGTCGCTGGCAGTGATCCATCTGGATTTTATTTTTATTTTTTACCTCTTTCAACGGCAGGTCAGCCATCTGTAGCATCTTACCATGTCTGTATTGTGTGCCGCTATTAGCGCCATACAAAAATATGTGTGTGCGTGGGGGGGCATTGTGCCCTGCTCTCTTAAATAGTTATTGAATTAAGTGTTTACTTGTTGAGGGAAACGTAGATGCTTAACAACCTGCTAAAATACACCAATATGCAGGAAATCGCATCAACTTTATTCAAAAATTTCTGGGGAGAACCCCCAGAACTCCCACCACCACCACCAATGTGTCTCCCCACATTATAAATGCTTCCGACACTAATGCTACTACTATTACTGTTTTTGTTTTATTACTAGTGTGTGGACAAATACATTCCTGCTGCTACATTTTATTTTGACTGTGAATAAACATGTAAAAAATAAATGAAACTGGAACTAGTTTCATTTGGATGGATAAAAGATGAAACGTTTCAACAATTTTTTCATTTTTATTGTTTGAATACATCCAAAGGACCTGATTTAACTTCGTTAGATTTTGTGTACCTGGATTTTACCTGAAGCGTGCATCAGGATGGCGGAAATGTAGCAGGTGATGTGGCTTCTTTCAACAGAGGGCCTTTATTAATTAAAAAATATTACAGAATCTCAGCCTCCTGACATGAACAGCAGTTTGTTGGTCCTGTTTGTCCAAAGAGAAGTAAACTCTGGCATCTAGTGGTGACAATAATTCTAAAGAGAAACAACAGATGCTGAAATTTGTTCTGTTTTGAAAAGTGAACATGAGTTTTAAACAAAGACCCACAGTCTGAGCAGATTCACTTTTCAAATACAGTAGACTGTTCTGCAGAGTAGGGCCCGACCTGTGGGCTAACTCTCAAATCAGCTGGTTTTATTATTTTGTTCGTAAAACTCAAACTGCAGCCTAAATTTAGAAAATGAGCTTTTTCACAGGTTTTGTCCAGATCCTGATATCAATATGTGTATAATAATTTAAATCAAAATCTGTTCTGAAGTATAAAGTCACCACACTCTGTTAAAGATCTTTGTGCCAGTAATGGTTTGATTTATTTTTATTTTTTTACTTGTTTGAAGCTCAGTGTGATTCATTTGCAGTTCGATCCAATTATCAAAATACAGTTTTGTTTTTTCGCCTGCAGCATTTTGACTCTTAATTTTGAAATTCGGAAACAGACAAAAATGCTTTTATTGTGCAACTTTAGCTTTTTGAAATAGCCTTTTCTGACACTTTTTTTCCTCCTAGAAAATGAATTGAGCTCATTTTACATCCTTCAAATCTTTAGATCTGTTTACAACATTTTACTGCTTCACATTTTTTTTCCTGGTTCAGCATCTTTCAGCTTCCTTGTGCAAATTTAAGCTTTTTTCAGCTACTTTCAGCTAATCTTAGCTGTTTTTCAGCTGTTTTGTGCTCCTTTGAGATTCTTTCGGCTAACTACAACATTGTTATGCTTCTTCTAATGTCTTTCTGCTAATTTTAGCTTGTTATGCTCCTTTCAACCTACCGGTATTTATGCTAGTTTCAGCTTTTCCTGCTATTTCAGCTATACTATTTAGCTCTTTTTATGCTAATTTTAGCTTTTTCAGCCAATTCGAGATTTTTTGTACTCTAGTTTTTTTTTTTTTACAAATTCAGCAAAAATGTGCACTTGCTGGTAATTTAAGCTTTTTTGTTGTTGCTTTTTTAGCTATTGAGTTGTTTGTTGCATATAATTTTACTTTTTTCAGATAATTTCCACTTTTGTGCTCATTTCTGCTTTTCACCCTAAATGGGTAAATGTGCTCTATCCACTTCCTTTTGGTAGTTTAAGCTTCTTTCTGCCTTTTAGCAACTTTTCAGCTATTTCAGCTCTTTGTGTTCATTTAGTTAATTTAAACCTAATTACCGGTAAGCAAATATGTGTTATTTCTGCCTTCTTCTGCTAACTTAGGCTTGTTCTTCCATTTCAGCTATTTTGCGGCACGTTTTTAACTAATTTTAGCTGTTTTTCAGCAAGTTCTTCAGCAATAAGCATTCACACTGCGTTTTCACAGGAAACACAATTTCTCTCGTTTATTTTTTCAGAGTGACCCTAATATGCTGCTGTACTAACACCAAATACACAAAGAGTCAAGAAATCATTACTTGTTTCATGTTGTTTTATTATTATTTAAAACATATTTGTTTTCATGCACACTATAAACTAAATTAACTTTTATCAAATAAAACCTGAAAACACAAGCAGCTCCATTAATCAAACTCTGAGGTGTTGATTTGCTAAAGCAGCAAATGTGGTGCCACAAAACTGCTTCAATCTACAGGCAGCACAGTCGAGCTGCAGCCATTGGAGCAGGTACCATGTCACCTGAAACTAGGCTGGTCAACACCACAACCTCTTTTACAGACAAAACAGGAACTTCAAATCTGCTGGAACTCAAGTATAAATCATGTAGAACACAGTATACTTCTGAGGTTGGCCTTCATTGCAGCAGCAGCAGCAAAAAAAACAAAAAAAAAAAAAAAACAGCCGGTCTTAACACCAAAGTTCATGCTCAATAATCCAGGTATAAAATCCAGAAATGTTCATTCAGGTCAGATTGAAGAAGTCCATTGGTTGAAGGACAAGAAGTCGCAGCACAAAAAAGAAAACGTCCAGATGACCTGACTGAACATTGCTAGATTTTTATCTGGATTATTGAGCAGACTTTGGTGTTTTGAACCACGTTGACAAGACTGTCTCAGAGGAGATGACGAGGGAGAAGGCAGGCCCCGGATGAGAGGGCAGACCCCGGATGAAAGAGTGGGCCCTGGATGAGAAGGCAGGCCCCGGATGAGAGGGCAGACCCCGGATGAGAGAGTGGGCCCTGGATGAGAAGGCAGGCCCCGGATGAGAGGGCAGACCCCGGATGAGAGAGTGGGCCCTGGATGAGAAGGCAGGCCCCGGATGAGAGGGCAGACCCCGGATGAGAGAGTGGGCCCTGGATGAGAGGACGGGCCCCGGATGAGAGGGCGGGCCCCGGATGAGAGGGCAGGCCCTGGATGAGAGGGTGTCCTAGATGAGGGGGCAGGCCCCAGAGGCCATCTTATGCCTCGGATATAGTCGCGCTTTGGTCCGCAAGCTGGAGCGCGCGTGCTGCGCGCGCACTGTGCATGCGTTTATAGTGTGGCACGGCAGCGCATGGCAAAGTGCTGTTCTTTTACTGACCAGCAGGCGGCAGTACCCTCTAAAACCTGTGCATATGTTGCAAGAAAGGGTGTAGAAGAAGAAATCTACCGTAGAAGAAGAACTGTTTGAAATCACACAACAAAAACAAATGGCTTTCCGCTCGCTCGGGGAATTTAAAACATTTGAATCACATAAAAAACATTCCTCCATGCGTCGCGACGCCGTTTCCACGACCACAGCGGCGCAGACAGTTGCAGATTCTGGCGTGAAGGCTGTCGGGGAGGTCCCTACCCGACCTGTCAATCAATTCGGCGCGCGCGCTAGGCTTGCGGAGCTTCAAAATTTGGGAGGTGCACGACCACGCGCGAAACCAACGCGCTGGCCAAAGCGCGGGGGCGGGGACGTCGCGTTTGCGTCACTTTGGCCGCGCGCCCTATGCGACGCGTCAACTATATCCGAGGCTTTAGCCCCAGCAAACTGTTTTTTTCTCCCACTATGGAGTATGCTGTTGGTGGAGAATCAGTTTTGTTTGGTGATTCCTCAGATTGAAGAAGTCCGTTGGATGATGGACGAAATGTCTCAACACAAAAAAGAAACCACCCAGATGACCTGGCTGAACATTGTTGACTGTCATAACATTACTCCTTCAAACTGACATCTCTTTACACAGTTCTTAGGGGCCAAGATGGTGTAGTGGCAGGACTTCCGACTTGGGACCCGAAGGACCCAGGTTCGAACCCCGGCCACTACACACCTTGGGGTGTCTATGAGTGCACACCCATTTCTCCAGCTCCCCGGGCGCTTTCTATGGCTGCTCACTGCACCACCTGGTGGTGGTTGGGTTAAATGCAGAGACGAATTTCGTCTATATATGGGAAACATACACAGATGACAAAAATGGACATTATTATTAAACATCCCCCCCACATTCAAGAATGCTAATGTCACTATAGTGATTCTGTTTATATTTATTCAGCTTCAACTTCTTAGATGTTACCATCCAGCTAATTTCAGCCGTTTCTTCAACTGCTTTGTGCTCTTTCAGCTTTATTCAGCTTACTTCAACATTTTTGTACTTCTACTGACTTATTTCTATTAATTTCAGATCATTATGCTCCTTTCAGCTCCTTTTTGAAAAATTCTTACATTTCTGCTATTTCAGCTACTATTTAGCTGTTTTATGCCAATTTCAGCTTTTTCCACATTTTTTTAATCAATCCAACTTTTTTCAGCCTAATTCAGCAAAACCATGCTCTACCCACTTCCTTCTGGTAATTTAAGAATATGTCTGCTTGTTTTAGCTATTGTTCAGCTGTTTTGACTAATTTCAGCTTTTTCCAGATACCGTAATTTCAACTTTATTTTGCTTATTTCTGCTTGTTTCAGATTTTTTGCAATTTCAGATTGTTTCAGATATTTCAGATTATGCTGCTTTGTGCTTATTACTGCGTTTCAGCTTCTGCTATTTTAGCTACTAAGCTGTTTTATGCTAGACTTGTTTCAACCAATTCCACATTATCTGCACTTATTTCAACCTTTTCCAGCCTAATTCTGCAAAACTGTACTCTCTCTTCTAATTTCTAGACATTTAAGCTTCTTTCTGCTATTTTAGATAATATATATAATAATATTCAGCTGTTTTTTATTTCTTCCCCATCTGAGTCGCATTCAGAATCATGTCCAAAGCTTGCTGTGCTCTTTGTCATCTCTGCTGATCTTCCAACACTGAAGTGAATGAAGTCAAGAGTGTTGCAACACAGAAGATGTTGCAGAAGGTGTAGCCATTAGCAATTACATTGGAATGTTTGCTATTCAATCGCAAACAATGGACACAAGTCCACCAATGCATTTTCCTAGTAGCAACAGCACCCATCACCCTCCTGTGTAGCATGCAGAAGAAAAGTCTCCAGGCATGCTCAATATCTCAAGGGATACAAATTCCTAAAAATATCATTTGACAGTCTCTGGTAAAAATTGTACTAATTTAAATATTCTGGAGTTGACTGTCATAACATTACTCCTTCAAACTGACATCTCTTTACACCTCTTTATTTATAAAGAACAGCAACAAGGCCAACCAAAGCATGTCCAACAGCTTCCTCCACGTAGGGATGAACAGATGTGATCCAGGTGTCAGGGCAGAAGTCATATTTGAAGTGGTAAGCATCTGTTTCGTTAGTTTAATACAACATGAGCAAAGTAGTTGTTCTTCATTTCATGTGTGTGGATTTGCTAACAGACATTCAGTTTAACCTCCTAAGACCCTGTGTCCACATATGGGGACATTACATTTTGCCTTTGCTGTACTTTATACTTCACTCTGTGCTATAGTGTCTTATACTTTGTTAATCCATGTTAATGTTGTTGGGTTATGCTGTAAAATAAACCCATTGTCCCCATCTGAGGACTTTTTTTTATTTTATTTTTTACAAATGTCATAACCATGTAACAAAATACAACTTCCTGTTCGAAGAGTAAGCTTTATTTATACTGTACATAGATCAGGTCCATCTAATTACAAATATCTAGGAGATATGAACAATGCATTGCAAACCAGAGCTCGGGTCTCAAGAGGTGAAGAGCAACGCATCAAACGTTGTGTTCAGTAACTTCAGTAGCAATAAAAACGTACTCAAAAAATGTTCAATTATGTCATCTGGACAGTTTATTTTTTAGGGAAATATTTAGACTTTCATCTGAAAAACTGTCAGTCTGAGGCCAACAGGATCTGATGTGTTTTCAAACCAGTCTGCTGTGGAGTTCCCAGAAACTGGCTTTACACATGCAAAGAGGAGGACCATCAGTCTAAAACAGTCCATCATCAGTGCAGAACAATTACTGTACATTTGTAGGCAGAATGGACACTTACTATACTCTGAGTGTGAACCAGCCTGAGGACAACCTGTCAGATGACATTACTTAACTGTTTTTGTGATTTATTTACCTCATAATTGAGCTTACAAACCTTTTTTTTTAAATAAAGATACTACAGTATTTTTATTTCCAGTGTGTCTGGCTTCTGTACGTCACCTCCTGTTAACAGCAGGAAATCTAATTTTATTCAGAACAAGTCATGTTCTAAACTGAACAAATACTTAGGAACAAACCTGGTTTTATGATATGTATAAATCCACGTTTCACTTCTCTTCTTGCGTTTCCACTTGACTCCTTATGCACACTGAAAACAAAACTGAGCACAACACCTGCTGCGCCAACACCACCATTATCTGACATTAACTGAGGGAACAGTTTTAGGACCTCAAATTTTATTGTACCCACCACCCGATACAAGAACCCACAACATACCAGGCATGCAGGGGTGGGGGTAGAACAAAGTACTGTATACCATACCACTTTATTTATCAAGCACTTAAATCAGCTGCAAGGAACACAGCATAAAATACATAATTATAATTTGTTTCAATTTGTACTGCACTTCACATATTACAATCTCAATGTGCTACAATATAAACATGATCCACAGAGGAAAAGATAAAAATAAATGACTAAAATTATAAAATACAAAGAAAATCAACTCAAACATTGTCAAAATCCAGGGAATAAAAGTGAGTTTTTTTTAAACGAGACTTAAAAGACAGTGAGAGGGAGCCTGCCTGACATGCAGTGGAAACTCATTCCAGAGTCTTGGACCTGCAACAGAGAAGGCCCCATCACCTCTGAGCAAGACACTTCCTGGAACCAATGAAAGCATCTGGTCTGCTGACCTCAGAGAGCGCTGTGGGACATATGGCTGCAGCAGATCAGTGAGATAAGATGGGGCAGAACTGTTCAGATTTATAAACATACAGGATTTTTAAATGGATTCGAAAGTAAACCGGGAGCCAGTGCAGGGAGGCCAGAACTGGTAATGTGCTCTCTTTTGCTGTACCAGTATAAAATCAGACTGCAACATTTTGGACCAGTTGTAGTTGTGCAATAGAGGTCTGTCTGATTCTGAAAAGAAGAACATTGCAGATGATATAAGATCTAATCTATGCAATGTTTTATTTGGAGTACCACAAGGCTCTGTACTTGGAACTAAGTTGTTTATTTTATATGTAAATAATTTAATGGAGGTCTCTGGTGTCCTTAAATTTATATTTTTGCTGATGATACTACTTTCTTTTGTTTGGGTAAAGACTTGTAACAGATGTTTGAGTTGATAAATATTGAGTTTGTTAAAATACAATATTGGTTTAAAATAAATAAGTTATCGTGGAACCTTTCATTCAACCTTTATTTAGTCAGGTAAATCTTATTGAGCCTTATGGGCTCATTTACGAAAGCGACCTGCTAAAACTAAAGAACGATGAACAGCAATGGTAGAATTTCCTTAAACAATAAACAATAGAAAACAAAAGAGAGAAAAAAACAAAAGAGAGAAATACATTTTTTTTTTAACAAAGTATCAAAAAAACTAGCAAAACAAAACCTGGAGAAAACTAGCCTGGCCCTCGCCTTCCTACGCAGCTCCGCTCAATTCTATTTTCCCTTCACTGCTCCGTCTGGGACTTCTCCCATAGACAAGGATTTCGTTGGCAGATTTTTGGCCAGACCAATCAGAGAACAGAAGGCGGAGTTTTGAACAACGTAGATTTCATGCGCAGTTTGCCCTGCTTAAAATGGCTGCCGGCACGAAGGAATTTACGAGAAAACACGGTAAAAACTATTATTTCTTTGCTGAGAAAAAATATATTTCTTAGCTGACGCACAAGGGTTCCTGAGCTTAACCGTTCCTTAATCAATTCACAAAATGGTCAAATCTGCTAGATTTAAATCGTTTCGGTTTGACTTTTTCCAAACAGCCTCGGGGGCGCTACGAAAATAAATTATAAAAAAATCGAATTTTATCTCAAATGTTTCATCCAGGCCAACAGCTAGTGAATTAAAGATCCACTGACGTGATTTTTCTACTATTCATCAAATTGCTCAAAATATATATATATTATCATTTAAATATGTTAATTTTTGCAAACAAAATGATAAATCACTTTAATTTTGCTTTAAAAGTGATTTTGAACTTCAAGCCGTGTTTAATCATGGGAAATCCGTTTACACCTGAACGCACCATCTGTGATGTAATGTGCAGAGTGAGAGGCAGAGGGCTCCAGTCTCTTCAATAGCAGACATTTTAAAACCTGACTAATTTAGCAATCTAGGTGAAGATTTAAGCTATTTGTCTTCATTTTGGGAAGCAGAAAATAGTTTGGGTGATGGAACAAGAAACAGCAGGATCTAATTTAGATCTGATGCCGTATCAGACTTACTTTTATGTGAGCTGCTCATACCGTGACAAGCCAAGAGCTCTGCCTCAACTCTGCACATGACATCACAGATGGTGCGTTCGGGTGTAAACGGATTTCCCATGATTAAACACAGCTTGAAGTTCAAAATCACTTTTAAAGCAAAATTAAAGTGATTTATCATTTTGTTTGCAAAAACTAACATATTTAAATGATAATATATATATATTTTGAGCAATTTGATGAATAGTAGAAAAATCACGTCAGTGGATCTTTAAAGGCACTATCTGCGATTTCTGCAAAGCCCTGAAACTTAGAAAAATTTTGAACAGAGACCGTTCTCCCTCCTCCCCCTTGCACTCTGGGTGACCTGCAACTCCGCCTCCTTAGCTCCTCCTCCACAGCTTGGCTGTCTCGTGAACGCGCATGCATCTAAACACAGTTGTAATGGCGTCGGCGCAGTCAAAACACCGGTAAGGATAGACTACTCTCAAATCTTTGCGTATTTGTAATAAAGTATCGTAAATTATGTATAACCCTTTCAATAAGTTATGTGTAGCTCTTACTTTGTGTTACATTTTATCTGTGTTATGCAGTTTTGAAACATTGTCGATGATGGGCTTCCGATGAGGATTTTACACCCAGAGGTGTACTTCTACGTCCGAAGAAGAGGAACCCAGGATGTTCTCATAGTCACCATGTTTTCATGCAAACATTAAAATGATGATTGGATGAACAGTACTGTTGCTTTGTCTTATTCTTCATGAACATGCAGTGAAATAATTTTCTATTTGAAAGAACACAGCGACAAAATCTTTTTTATTTATTTATTTTGACAATAAATACACAAAAAACCTAAATAAATATGTGACAAGGATCATCAAACCGTTACATAACGCAGACTTAAATAACCATAAATAAAGCACTGAGCATCCACCCTGATGTTAAATACTCTGTTGTGTACTTAGTTTGATTTAAATAACTTTTTAATAAAACTGGACAGAAATTAAACAAAACTTAATTAACTCCAAATTCTTCCAAACCTGCAGCCTTCAGGGCAACAGAACAGCAAGCAGGGCCCAGGTGACTGATCTGGTCTTCACTTAGTGGGTCAGGTCAGTAAATATGTGCAGCTTCTCCAGATTGTCAGCTTGTCCAAACATCTAAAGTCCATAGAGAACCACCTGATCTCCACTCTTTCATTTGTGTACCGTATATATATAATATATATATAGTTATAAATATAGGTATCTATATGTATATATACTGTATATATATATATAGTTATAAATATAGGTATCTATATAAATAAATAACTATATTTATAACTACTGTATATATACTATATATATACTGTATATCTATATATCTATGTATATATATCTATATCTATATATATCTATATATATACATATATATATATATATATATATATATATATATATATATATATATATATATATATATATATATATATATATATATATATATATATATATATATGATGAACAGAAATTCTACCATTGCTGTTCATCATTCTTTAGTTAGTAGCAGGTCACTTTTGTAAATGAGCCCTCGAGGCTCAATGAGATTTACCTGACTAAATAAAGGTTGAATGAATGAATGAATATATATATATATATATATATATATATATATATATATATATACAGTATACAGTATATAAATAAAAAAATTAAGGTTCATTGATAAACTTCATCAACTCGTTTAAAAGTTCTTTTCTTTTAATTGAGGATTTTTGGGATTGAAATTGCCCCAAGGCCACACCCTGCCACAGATCTTTGGAGGACACCCCGCGTGGAGATGGTCTTCATCTGGTCTCCATGGGTCAGTCCTCAGTGCTGGTTGATCACCTTCGGTCTCACGCAGGTGCAACCCACTGAGATGAGTTTGGACTCCAGGCGGTGCCTGGCCCTGGCGTCTTGACTCGCCTCAGAACCAGCACCTGATGCAGAATGGGACGGGACTCCAGGCCCCCGTCCTCCAGTCCTTGGTGGTCCAGGCAGGTTTTGAGCAAACAGTGAGCCTGCGACAGCGCATGAGGGAACATGTTGTCATCCCTGGAGATGCTGAGGACAGAGAGGAGACGAAAACTGTTAACAGGACTCTGAGCTTCATGAAGGACAACACACTGAGGAGCTGAAGCCTCACTTGTAGGTCCACGGTGAGATGGAGTCGCTGGCCAAAGAACTGACTTTTAGGCTGGGAATTAAATTGTTTGGGTCCAAACGCAGAGGGACCGTTTCTTCTGCTAAACCTTCAAAGGACTTCCTGTGTGGCTTTGCTGCTGTCTGTGGGACCACCACCACCATCATCATCAACAGGACAGCGCTGACAACCTGGGGAAGAAGAACATTCATTCATTCAACCTTTATTTATACAGGCTAGCCTCGTTGAGCCACGGGGACTCATTTACAAGAGAGACCTGTCTCACTCACACCCAGGGTCAATTTAGAGTTACCAATCAGCCTAACATGCATGTTTTTGGACTGTGGGAGGAAACCGGAGAACCCGGAGAAAACCCACGCATGCACGGAGAGAACATGCAATAACAAGTCACTTTCATCATTGTCGTCGTAATGTCTAGCGAAGACATACTGAAACAAAAAAAATATAAACGTAAAAAACAAACTAACATTGATACTGAGGAAACACATTACATATTTTATTAAAGCAACAATAATCAAGTTTGATCATGAAATAAAGAAACATGTACAGTACTTGGGAACCAGTACAATAAATGCTCTCAATAAAAGTTAATGAGACTAACTCGAAAGTATAGACAAAATCATATTTTTAACACGCACTAAAATACGTACGTTCAGTGCAAGTGTATGTTATACATGAACACAGAATTTTAATTAAGTCATCTTTTTAAAAATTCTTAAATTTATAAAGTTGTACATTTTCTGTGACGCGGTTAGAAAAATAAAATAATAAAAAAATAAGCTTCAAAGATATTTATTGTCAATATTGTGCATCTGTATTATTCTAATTTTATGTCCACTAAAATTGCAGCACAGAAAAGCCATAACAATAAAGAAATACATTATATAAAAACTGGAGCGTGAGATCGATAGGCGGATAGGTGCAGCATCCGCAGTGAAGCGGGCGCTGCACCGGTCTGTCGTGGTGAAGAGAGAGCTGAGTCAAAAGGCAAAGCTCTCAATTTACCGATCGATCTACGTTCCCACCCTCATCTATGGTCATGAGCTTTGGGTTATGACCGAAAGAACAAGATCTCGGATACAAGCGGCTGAAATGAGTTTTCTCCGCAGGGTGGCTGGACTCTCCCTTAGAGATAGGGTGAGAAGCTCAGTCATCCGGGAGGGACTCGGAGTAGAGCCGCTGCTTCTCCACATCGAGAGGAGCCAGTTGAGGTGGCTCGGGCATCTGGTTAGGATGCCTCCTGGACGCCTCCCTGGTGAGGTGTTCCGGGCATGTCCCACCGGGAGGAGACCCAGAGGAAGACCCAGGACACGCTGGAGGGACTATGTTTCTCTGCTGGCCAGGGAACGCCTTGGGATTCCCCCGGAGGAGCTGCTCCAAGTGGCTGGGGAGAGAGAAGTCTGGGCCTCCCTACTTAGTCTGCTACCCCCGCGACCCGACCCCGGATAAGAGGAAGAAAATGGATGGATGGATGGATTATATAAAAACAACTATTAAACTTTGGTTTTTGTTTCTGCCTACCATAATATCTGGTGGAAATACATTTCATAAACAATATTAGACATACAACCTTACCATCTACATTTTAAAATTGTGTAATAATATTATGATCACAGTTATATTAGTTGCAGTGCAAACCATAAAATAATCTTGACATAAATATGTTTCCCCTTACTTACCTTGTTTCCAAAACCTGAATGGGAGTCTCCCCAAATTCACTTCTGAGACCTTCCCCAAAGTCATCATCTCTGCATAAAAACATATAATGTAGTTCAAACAATAATCAGATATTCTTTTCAACACATTTATCACACAATGACAAATTTATCTAACATATCAAAGCATTTAGGATGATTTAAAAAATAGCATCAAACAGCCATCTTCCATCCTGTTCTGCTGCTAGAAGTAAAATTTGAACTTTTTATGCTCTCCTTTCATCCTGCTTCACTGCAGGCTCATGTCCGCAGCAGACAACAAACTCGTCCACCCCACCGCAAGTTTTACAGATTTTATTCCAAAAATTAATGATTTTTGAGGCCCTTTATACAGGTAAACGTCCAAAGAGGTTGAGATGTATGCATCAACAACATATATTGTGTAGTACAACTAACAGACTTTTCGATTATGACCACCAAATGATCAGCAGACAATATGCTAATTGCTAGTTCTTGTGATCATGCCTCTCTTACACAGACAGCGCAGTTACAGTACTTTCATCATATCTGCTTGCTGATCCACAATACAATAAGTTAGGATAACTAAATGTACGTATCGAAACAATACTGAGGTTGAATGAGTTAGCTGCTGCCATTAGCATCACGTCAGCTGTAGGCCGGAAAACGGTTTTAGCCTGTTGTAGATAATAACATGGCATTTGCGCTATCACATGATTGAAGCAAAGACACTTACTTTTCAAGCAGGAAAGTTGCTAACTCTGCATCGCTTGGCAATCCTGAGCACTCGAAGTTCTCGCCACCTCCGCCATCTTGAAACAGCTACTGTTTGAGACGGGAGCGTGCCCGGCTGCTGCGCGCAGCCGCTGGGAGAGGCGGGGGGAGGGCGGGGGAAGCTCGTTCATGAAAATAACTCTGTTTTTATTGGCTGGTCAAAAACGGCCCGCTCTGGTTTTTATAAATGCTATTTTAACCACCGGGAGACGCCAGAGGAATATAGTATTTCTCAAAGATTACCTGTTTACCATCACTCTGTCAAAAAATAGTGACAGAGAGAAGAAATATGTTTATAAAAAAAGCTACATACTGCAACTTTAAAGCCATATAATTACACACTGGTAGCAGAAAAAATATCCACCGAGTGGTTTCTGAGCTGCTTATCTGAACAGTTAGCCTGTAAGTGCCGTGAATCCGATTTAATGTTAAAAGGCCTTGCCATATAGCCTGGCCCTCGCCTTCCTACGCAGCTCTGCGCAACATACGTCACGGCCAAACGTTAACGATTGGGTAAAATCAGATCCAATGGTTTTGTTCCTCAGCAGAGGCCACGCCTCCAGCAAGAATCGGTTCTCTATGGAGAAAGTCCAGACCCTAGTACGAAGCGAAGTGAAGGACAAGGGTCTGATTTTAACCAGGCTAGGATAAAACTAATTATATAATATTTAGTTTAAAAAAAAAAGATAACCGTTGATGTTCCTGTTAAAATTGATGTTGAGATATGCAGGGTAAGGGAGGTGAAGTTTTTGGGTGTAATTATTGACGATAGCTTGTCATGGAAACAACACGTACATTTTGTAAAAACTAAAATATCTAGGTCCATTGCAGTGCTATACAAAGTTAAGGATTTGTTAAATGATAGGACACTGCATTTGTTGTATAATACAATTATAGTCCCACATTTAATTTATTGTATAGATGTATGGGTACAGCGTGTAAGACTATAACTAGCCTATTTTTACTTTACAGAAAAGAGCTATAACAATTATTACAAGAAAACATTACTGCCATCCATCAAATGTTTTATTTTGTAAATTGAAGTTGCTGAAGTTTTATGATTTGGTTGTCTATAATATTCGTTTAATATTGTACAAAGCTCAGAACTTCACATTACCCCCAAACATTCAAACGCTTTTTGTAAAAAGAAAAAGTACTTATAATCTTAAGGGAACAAATATTTTTTGTAATGCCACAGCATAGAACTGTTTGTAGTTTAAATAGTAGGTCTACTTTAATTCAGGGAATAGGCCTGTGGAACGGTTTGGAATATGACATTAAAATTGCAAAGTCAATGCTTATGTTTAAGAAAATGATTAAAACTAAAATTCTGAAAATATACTGTATATATAAATTGGTTAATATCCAAGTTACTATATGGTAAATTGTGTGGAGTTATTTATTTTTGTTGTATCATTTATAGATGATTGTTGTTTGAATTGATTGTTTGAATTGATTTTGTTTAAAGAAGGGGCAGATATAAGATTTTTTCTTCTTCTGCTACCTTTCATTTCATGTATTGTTTTATTTTATTACAGTATGTGGTTTTGTAAATAGTTTTTTGTTTTTAAATCTGAAATGAATAAATAAATCGAGCCTGGACGTTATGAAAGCATGTATTACTTGCTCAAGGTTACTTTTAGACGGGCTTCAATTTAGACAGTCTTCAACTGAAATAAACAGGATTTAACAATCGTGTTTACATGACAGTTTAGTTTCATGGAAGAGTCCATTATCACTCCCAGATTAGTGACAACTTTCTCTAACGGGGCTAGAGAGGAAAGGTCGATACAGTGGTTCTTGATCGTGTAGAAGAAAACAACACGACTCCAGTCTTCTTCTCATTAAAATGTCATAAACTGAAAATCATTTAAAGCCCTGATGTTAACCAGGCAGTCAAGAAGAGGTGGATCAGAACCTGCACCAGTGTGCTTCAGAGGGAAATTAGACAGTCAGTCATCAGCATAAAAATGAAATTGTATGCCATGTTTATGAAAAAGAGTAATCACAGACTCACTCAGTAATGAGTTAATGTTTGTATTCACCCCGTCTCTCTGTGTCTTAATGGAACCTGCATCACTGAGGACTAGACTATGAAGCAGGTTTAACAGAACTGGACTTGAGTTCCATGAACTGCTTTGACAAAACTCCACGAAGCGATAACGACCATGACAACTTTTCAATGTTACTTTGTCAAGACTTTCGTCTTTAGTCGCTGCGCACACTTGCCCAAAAAGTGTTGTTCCACTCATCATTTGATGCCTTTTCCATAAAACAAATGATCTGACTGAGGAGGTTGACGCTTGTTTCATTTCTAAGAGCTGAAGAACCAGAACTGTATACTGTACTGTATCTAGGCCTGTAAATGTATTCAAGTCTCCAAGCACATGTTTGAGAGCTGAGAGTAGGAAAGTGCTATTCTAATGAAAAACTTCAGAGTCCACAGGCTTTTAACATTAAATGGTCAAATGGAAATACAGTACATCCCTGATTAAACATTATTTTGTATTTTTGATTCAAGTGTTAACATCAATGCCTAAATATGGGGGACTGATCTGTTGATGATGTTGGAGTTTTTACTATTTTCATCCGAGAATCCAATATTGTTTTAAAAATGGATTACTGTATGTTGTCTGCGTTTTCTATCTGGGATTAGGAAAGTAACTCATGAACAGGTAGAGCTCTACTAACCAAAGCTTTCAGACTAAACTGAACCATCAAATCCAGCTGGGCTCCGTCATCACATTTATTTCTCTCTCAGTCCTTTACTAGCAGCAGGAACATCCAGAGAACAGCTTCTGACTCAATGACATCAGAGCTGGAACTGAATTTAAACCACTGCATATCTCTGGGTCTAAACGTTAAATTAATATACCTCCAGATAAAAGTTTGTTCCAAGTCAAGAAGGCTTATTTCTTAAACAAAAACATACATTGTCATGAATTAAACAACAGATTTCCTATGTTGAAAGTCCATATACCGTACTGTATCACGTGAATTATTTACTGTGATGACTTATCTAGGAATTTGATTAACAAAAAATATAGATGATCTGTATAAAGTTAATTTTATTAAAGTGAACCAAGAAATTAGGTGCGATGTCTTAACACTAGACTTCAGTTCCAGAATTGAAACTATAAAAATGAATCAAAAATGAACCTGGACGACTGAGAATCTTCACCAGCATATAAAAATGAACATTCTACCAAGGTTACTGTACCTCTTTACATCATTACCTAGAGAAATTCCAGATAGACAGTTTAAAACATGGAGTCAAATTATATCTAGATTCATATGGAACAACAAAAAACCAAGAATAAAACTTGAAATTCTACAGATACCAAAAGAGAAAGAAGGCATGGCATTACCAGATTTTAGAGAATATTATCATGCTGCTCAAATAACACCGATAATGAATATAAGACAACAATTATGAAGCAAAAATGGAAAAATATTGAACAAAGAGTCCAGGGAAGAGAATTGACTGTACAGTACATTTTTTTATTTATAAATAAATAAATAATATATATATTTTTTTTAAATAATGAGATGCGTTCGTAAGTCCGAAACGTCGTAAGTCGAGGACTCCCTGTATTATTAACAAAAATAAAATTATACATAAAAAAAAAGTCCATATATTTTCACTCACATTTAGATTGTGTTGATTTAAATGTTTAATTTTCTGAAATTTACTGAACGATGCAGTATTATTATCTGGTAGTAAAATTATTGATGGGAGAATGGTTTGTGGTAACAAAAATGTGTCTCACTGGCTTTCAAGTTCAAGTTTCTTTATTGCCATTCACATCACGTGGTACATGAGGTGGAAGAAAATTATGTACTCAAGGTCCCAGTTACAGCTAACAATAATACAATATAAAGAAGTATACAAGGATCTGAGATATACATTAAGATATATGCTAAACAAACACTATACAATATGCTAAAAGATCTAATGCAGGGCTATTCAACTGGTGGCGCACAGGTCAAATCAGGCCCACGGATGAGCTCAATTCAGCCCACCACTGGGTGTATTTTAAAATAAAATTAGATTTTAAACCATAAACAATATCTGCTGGTCCTGGATGTCCGGCCCCTGAGCTCTTGGCTTTCGGTAACTAACTGTGGCCCCGAGTAATTTAGTTGAATAGCCCTGATCTAAGATATAGGCTAAACACTAATAATGTAAATTAATACAGTATATTAAACAGCAGCCTGAACATGAGCCTGTGGTGAGCAGGTGGTATAAATGAATACAGCAGCATGAGATCAGCAGTGCATGTTACAGGAATTAACAACCAAACTACAAAAGTCCTTCATTTTTCATGAAATACTGCTTTAATGCTCATTTGATGTTTTTAATACACTTTCCTTTTTCCATACTTATTTGAACTTATAAAATGTTCATATCAGTTCCATACGCCAGACTGTGAACCCTGATTATAACTTTTCATTTGACATAAAAGTTCAGATTAAAATAGAATGTCCTAAAACCATAAAAAGAACAGCAACGACGAGCATATAAAAACTGTTTTCCATGTTCGGTCTGCCGTATGTCCTCTTGATGAAGGTGCCAGCATCCAGATGTTTGAGTCCGGGTGTTGGTCCCAGCCAGTGCACGTAAACAACCTTCTCTCAGCTGCAGCTGCAACCGATTTCAGCTGAGTGTAGGATGTTTACATGAACGGAGTCTGGACGTATGGAGGAAACAATCAAATCTGGAAAAGACACGGACGAAATCAAAGGTGGTTCTGCTCTGGTTCAGGTGGTTCTGTTCTGTGCGGCACAAAGCAGTTGGCAACAGCAAACATCAGACTGAAAGCTCTGTGGACGGACAGCTTCCAGTCGGGGATGTTTACAGCTCAAACTACTGACGCGTGACTTCAGCTCTGTGTACGACGAAACATCACATGTCCAGGTGAAAAACGTAACCAGTTTAATTCCCCTTAAAGGAACTGTTTGGTGAATTTTAAGCAAAGTTTAACAGTTATCAATTGTTAGTGCTTTATCCCATTCCAGGCAGACTGATCCAACCAGCAACAGCAAACAGGTGATCTCTTCCAACCATTCATTCATGAAACCTGGAAGTAGTCTCTGCCAGCGGTTTACAGTAAAGAACATTTCTTTACTGACTACCA
>JBBPBX010033769.1:0-33047 GCA_038048925.1 Garcialebias charrua
AGTTGTTTGGAACATGTTGCCAGTGATCAAGTTGTTTGGAACATGTTGCCAGTGATCAAGTTGTTTGGAACATGTTGCCAGTGATCAAGTTGTTTGGAACATGTTGCCAGTGATCAAGTTGTTTGGAACATGTTGCCAGTGATCAAGTTGTTTGGAACATGTTGCCAGTGATCAAGTTGTTTGGAACATGTTGCCAGTGATCAAGTTGTTTGGAACATGTTGCCAGTGATCAAGTTGTTTGGAACATGTTGCCAGTGATCAAGTTGTTTGGAACATGTTGCCAGTGATCAAGTTGTTTGGAACATGTTGCCAGTGATCAAGTTGTTTGGAACATGTTGCCAGTGATCAAGTTGTTTGGAACATGTTGCCAGTGATCAAGTTGTTTGGAACATGTTGCCAGTGATCAAGTTGTTTGGAACATGTTGCCAGTGATCAAGTTGTTTGGAACATGTTGCCAGTGATCAAGTTGTTTGGAACATGTTGCCAGTGATCAAGTTGTTTGGAACATGTTGCCAGTGATCAAGTTGTTTGGAACATGTTGCCAGTGATCAAGTTGTTTGGAACATGTTGCCAGTGATCAAGTTGTTTGGAACATGTTGCCAGTGATCAAGTTGTTTGGAACATGTTGCCAGTGATCAAGTTGTTTGGAACATGTTGCCAGTGATCAAGTTGTTTGGAACATGTTGCCAGTGATCAAGTTGTTTGGAACATGTTGCCAGTGATCAAGTTGTTTGGAACATGTTGCCAGTGATCAAGTTGTTTGGAACATGTTGCCAGTGATCAAGTTGTTTGGAACATGTTGCCAGTGATCAAGTTGTTTGGAACATGTTGCCAGTGATCAAGTTGTTTGGAACATGTTGCCAGTGATCAAGTTGTTTGGAACATGTTGCCAGTGATCAAGTTGTTTGGAACATGTTGCCAGTGATCAAGTTGTTTGGAACATGTTGCCAGTGATCAAGTTGTTTGGAACATGTTGCCAGTGATCAAGTTGTTTGGAACATGTTGCCAGTGATCAAGTTGTTTGGAACATGTTGCCAGTGATCAAGTTGTTTGGAACATGTTGCCAGTGATCAAGTTGTTTGGAACATGTTGCCAGTGATCAAGTTGTTTGGAACATGTTGCCAGTGATCAAGTTGTTTGGAACATGTTGCCAGTGATCAAGTTGTTTGGAACATGTTGCCAGTGATCAAGTTGTTTGGAACATGTTGCCAGTGATCAAGTTGTTTGGAACATGTTGCCAGTGATCAAGTTGTTTGGAACATGTTGCCAGTGATCAAGTTGTTTGGAACATGTTGCCAGTGATCAAGTTGTTTGGAACATGTTGCCAGTGATCAAGTTGTTTGGAACATGTTGCCAGTGATCAAGTTGTTTGGAACATGTTGCCAGTGATCAAGTTGTTTGGAACATGTTGCCAGTGATCAAGTTGTTTGGAACATGTTGCCAGTGATCAAGTTGTTTGGAACATGTTGCCAGTGATCAAGTTGTTTGGAACATGTTGCCAGTGATCAAGTTGTTTGGAACATGTTGCCAGTGATCAAGTTGTTTGGAACATGTTGCCAGTGATCAAGTTGTTTGGAACATGTTGCCAGTGTAGTAATATAGGACGGGGTCAGTTTAATGACTTACCTATATTTTAGATGTATAAATTGGCAGGGTTTAGACTGACACAAAAATACATCATTAATTAAACGAGTTCTCTCTTTTTCAGCTTAATATCAATAATTCTATACTTTGACCAGATGTAATTCACAGGAAACGTTAAACTTATGTTGGAACAGCAGGACTGGTCCATTTATTTAACATAATCAATAAATTACATCAACATTTGTACATGATTGGATCGATCATTTTTCCTATAATTAACTTCAGCATAGATGAAACATAGGAACAACAGAACAAGTAAAGGATGATATTTTACTCATTTCAATTCTGTAGGTACATTAACTTAGTTTCTGGCTTAGGAAGATAAAGGTTTAGGAGGAGAAAAATGGAGGAAGAAAAGTTAAGAGTCAGGGAGTTATCTTGATGTGTTTAACCAGAAGCATGGCAGCTCTCCGGCTGAACTCGGCTACACGTTGGTACCCTTGGCAAAGCATTTGACGACTTTTACCTCGTGAAGATGGTCAGTCTCCCTCGGTCCAGTTTGGTCAGTTCGTTTACCATTCTCAGCGTCTCCAGACGTGCGCCTTGACTCGAACCGAAAGTAACAGCAGCTCCTGGTGTTGTTTTCAAGATAAGACGTTCCTTAAAGGAATGTCAATAAAAGAGCTTTTTCAGCTGTTGAAGATGACTTATAACTTGGCAAGTTATAAGCCTTTAACTGAATGACGTGGTCATTAGCGTGTTGACCAGACGATCATCAGTTCCTTGGGGAACCTCATGGCATTGAGGTCCTCAGCAAACTCCGTCAGTTCCAGCAACAGCTTAGAACTTTAAGGAAGGCTCCCAGATCAGTGACTTGTTGTTCTTCTCCGATTGGTCCAAACAAACCAGTGGATGAAGGTCACTCGGATAGGAGAAGATCAGTTTTTAGAACAGAGAAGAAGTTGTTTAGAATGAAGACAGAGAAACAGATTAGACTGGAGCCAGCTTCATAAAACAACTGATTAAAACTGCATTCTAACTTCTAACAAAACTGATCGAGTTCAGTCTGACATATTAATTCACTTTCACCGTTTGATTCATCATATGAAGAAGTGATCATTATTTTGAAATACCATTGGATTTCCAACTTGAATTAAACAGTTTGAATTAAACAGTCTTTGACTTAACAAACATTGAATTCAATAATGCTTATACAAGTAACACAAGGTTATTCATTAACACAAAAATAGAGGAATAAGAGAGTCTCTTATGACTTATTGTGTTTTGATTCAAAATAATGTAATAAAATAGTGTTAATGTCCTTTTTCTGAGAGTATCAGTGAAAAGGTGTCACTGGGACAGTTCAAGTATCAGAGCGGGCATGGTCATGCCCACTACACCAGTGATCAAGTTGTTGGGAACATGTTGCCAGTGATCCCAGCAGACACTTCTGATAGTCTCATTTGGGGCGTCATATTTTTGGTCCTGTAGACACATTTGGCTGGATTTAGCTCATTGATACGATCACTGCTAACACTTGACCTGACATGACAGCAGAGCTGCAGTGAAACCTGTCGAGTCCAGCTGTGCAGATGTTTTTGGGCGGAGCTGCAGGATCACTTAGCCCAGGGGCCTACCAGCTGGTTAAGAAGCACTAAAGCAGGAGTTCACAACCACCGGGCAGGTCACCAGTTCCGGGCCTTGGATCATTTGATACCTTGCCACCTAAAAAATATATAAAGTTTTATTTCGATTTATTTTTCTAGTACTTAGTCTGCATGGTATTTTATTTTGAAAACCAATCACGTTCATCTGTCCAGTTTTCACGGTTTGTCTCAGTCGCTGTTATTTACTTGCAGTGTTAAGCTGTCTACATAACTTTATCAAAAATGAGTAAAAAACAAATGTTGCTGAAGAACTTTAAATAAGGGAAAAGGTCTAAAGATGAGAGAGAACAGAAATGAATGTTTTTATTGTTTTATGTAAATCGTCTGCTGCTCAACAATCCAGCAGCTTGACCTGCAGGAAGAGCGGCCTCAGCAGCAACACGTCAGACACGTTGCAGTTTCTGCCCACTCAGCAATCAGGACCTGCAGGAACTTGATGTCACAGTGAACCCACTTGAAACTGACGGCAACAAGAGAGAAACTGCATGAAAGAACAGGAATTAGTGTTTGATCAAACTGCAAACAGTGAAGTGTCCAAACGTCACATTCAAACTTCAGTATGTTTAGCAAACAGTTTCCAAAGTGCACATGTTTAGACAGTGACAGCAAACATCTGTCCAGCAGTTTGATCAACTGTTTGACACAAGACAAATGTTCATTGTTGGAATTCATTCATTTGGGAACTCTGGTGAAAAGTAGTAAAAAGAGAGACTGCAGTGAAATGTGTTGATGTGACCTGCAGCTCCCGACAACAAGAGAAGCAGCTTGTGGATCTGCTGCAGGTCTGTCCTGCAAGACAGATGTCCCCAACCCTGGTCCTCATGGTCCACTGTCCTGCAAGACAGACGCCCCCAACCCTGGTCCTCATGGTCCACTGTCCTGGAAGACAGACGTCCCCAACCTTGGTCCTCATGGTCCACTGTCCTGCAGGTTTTAGATGATTTCCTGCTTCAACACACCTGATTCAAATCAGTGAATGACCCACTCAGAATGTCATCGAGTTCAGCAGAAGCTGTAAACGACTCGATCATGTCAGACAGATGTGTTGAAGCAGGGAAACATCTAAAACATGTGGGACAGTGGACCATGAGGACCAGGGATGGAGACCTCTGCTGTAGGACATTACTGCTCTGTCCTGTAGGACATTACTGCTCTGTCCTGTAGGACATTACTGCTCTGTCCTGTAGGACATTACTGCTCTGTCCTGTAGGACATTACTGCTCTGTCCTGTAGGACATTACTGCTCTGTCCTGTAGGACATTACTGCTCTGTCCTGTAGGACATTACTGCTCTGTCCTGTAGGACATTACTGCTCTGTCCTGTAGGACATTACTGCTCTGTCCTGTAGGACATTACTGCTCTGTCCTGTAGGACATTACTGCTCTGTCCTGTAGGACATTACTGCTCTGTCCTGTAGGACATTACTGCTCTGTCCTGTAGGACATTACTGCTCTGTCCTGTAGGACATTACTGCTCTGTCCTGTAGGACATTACTGCTCTGTCCTGTAGGACATTACTGCTCTGTCCTGTAGGACATTACTGCTCTGTCCTGTAGGACATTACTGCTCTGTCCTGTAGGACATTACTGCTCTGTCCTGTAGGACATTACTGCTCTGTCCTGTAGGACATTACTGCTCTGTCCTGTAGGACATTACTGCTCTGTCCTGTAGGACATTACTGCTCTGTCCTGTAGGACATTACTGCTCTGTCCTGTAGGACATTACTGCTCTGTCCTGTAGGACATTACTGCTCTGTCCTGTAGGACATTACTGCTCTGTCCTGTAGGACATTACTGCTCTGTCCTGTAGGACATTACTGCTCTGTCCTGTAGGACATTACTGCTCTGTCCTGTAGGACATTACTGCTCTGTCCTGTAGGACATTACTGCTCTGTCCTGTAGGACATTACTGCTCTGTCCTGTAGGACATTACTGCTCTGTCCTGTAGGACATTACTGCTCTGTCCTGTAGGACATTACTGCTCTGTCCTGTAGGACATTACTGCTCTGTCCTGTAGGACATTACTGCTCTGTCCTGTAGGACATTACTGCTCTGTCCTGTAGGACATTACTGCTCTGTCCTGTAGGACATTACTGCTCTGTCCTGTAGGACATTACTGCTCTGTCCTGTAGGACATTACTGCTCTGTCCTGTAGGACATTACTGCTCTGTCCTGTAGGACATTACTGCTCTGTCCTGTAGGACATTACTGCTCTGTCCTGTAGGACATTACTGCTCTGTCCTGTAGGACATTACTGCTCTGTCCTGTAGGACATTACTGCTCTGTCCTGTAGGACATTACTGCTCTGTCCTGTAGGACATTACTGCTCTGTCCTGTAGGACATTACTGCTCTGTCCTGTAGGACATTACTGCTCTGTCCTGTAGGACATTACTGCTCTGTCCTGTAGGACATTACTGCTCTGTCCTGTAGGACATTACTGCTCTGTCCTGTAGGACATTACTGCTCTGTCCTGTAGGACATTACTGCTCTGTCCTGTAGGACATTACTGCTCTGTCCTGTAGGACATTACTGCTCTGTCCTGTAGGACATTACTGCTCTGTCCTGTAGGACATTACTGCTCTGTCCTGTAGGACATTACTGCTCTGTCCTGTAGGACATTACTGCTCTGTCCTGTAGGACATTACTGCTCTGTCCTGTAGGACATTACTGCTCTGTCCTGTAGGACATTACTGCTCTGTCCTGTAGGACATTACTGCTCTGTCCTGTAGGACATTACTGCTCTGTCCTGTAGGACATTACTGCTCTGTCCTGTAGGACATTACTGCTCTGTCCTGTAGGACATTACTGCTCTGTCCTGTAGGACATTACTGCTCTGTCCTGTAGGACATTACTGCTCTGTCCTGTAGGACATTACTGCTCTGTCCTGTAGGACATTACTGCTCTGTCCTGTAGGACATTACTGCTCTGTCCTGTAGGACATTACTGCTCTGTCCTGTAGGACATTACTGCTCTGTCCTGTAGGACATTACTGCTCTGTCCTGTAGGACATTACTGCTCTGTCCTGTAGGACATTACTGCTCTGTCCTGTAGGACATTACTGCTCTGTCCTGTAGGACATTACTGCTCTGTCCTGTAGGACATTACTGCTCTGTCCTGTAGGACATTACTGCTCTGTCCTGTAGGACATTACTGCTCTGTCCTGTAGGACATTACTGCTCTGTCCTGTAGGACATTACTGCTCTGTCCTGTAGGACATTACTGCTCTGTCCTGTAGGACATTACTGCTCTGTCCTGTAGGACATTACTGCTCTGTCCTGTAGGACATTACTGCTCTGTCCTGTAGGACATTACTGCTCTGTCCTGTAGGACATTACTGCTCTGTCCTGTAGGACATTACTGCTCTGTCCTGTAGGACATTACTGCTCTGTCCTGTAGGACATTACTGCTCTGTCCTGTAGGACATTACTGCTCTGTCCTGTAGGACATTACTGCTCTGTCCTGTAGGACATTACTGCTCTGTCCTGTAGGACATTACTGCTCTGTCCTGTAGGACATTACTGCTCTGTCCTGTAGGACATTACTGCTCTGTCCTGTAGGACATTACTGCTCTGTCCTGTAGGACATTACTGCTCTGTCCTGTAGGACATTACTGCTCTGTCCTGTAGGACATTACTGCTCTGTCCTGTAGGACATTACTGCTCTGTCCTGTAGGACATTACTGCTCTGTCCTGTAGGACATTACTGCTCTGTCCTGTAGGACATTACTGCTCTGTCCTGTAGGACATTACTGCTCTGTCCTGTAGGACATTACTGCTCTGTCCTGTAGGACATTACTGCTCTGTCCTGTAGGACATTACTGCTCTGTCCTGTAGGACATTACTGCTCTGTCCTGTAGGACATTACTGCTCTGTCCTGTAGGACATTACTGCTCTGTCCTGTAGGACATTACTGCTCTGTCCTGTAGGACATTACTGCTCTGTCCTGTAGGACATTACTGCTCTGTCCTGTAGGACATTACTGCTCTGTCCTGTAGGACATTACTGCTCTGTCCTGTAGGACATTACTGCTCTGTCCTGTAGGACATTACTGCTCTGTCCTGTAGGACATTACTGCTCTGTCCTGTAGGACATTACTGCTCTGTCCTGTAGGACATTACTGCTCTGTCCTGTAGGACATTACTGCTCTGTCCTGTAGGACATTACTGCTCTGTCCTGTAGGACATTACTGCTCTGTCCTGTAGGACATTACTGCTCTGTCCTGTAGGACATTACTGCTCTGTCCTGTAGGACATTACTGCTCTGTCCTGTAGGACATTACTGCTCTGTCCTGTAGGACATTACTGCTCTGTCCTGTAGGACATTACTGCTCTGTCCTGTAGGACATTACCGCTCTGTCCTGTAGGACATTACTGCTCTGTCCTGTAGGACATTACTGCTCTGTCCTGTAGGACATTACTGCTCTGTCCTGTAGTATATTACCAGCAATATATAAAGAAATATATATAATATAAAGAAATAAGATGAACAATATTCAATATGTATTAGAACAGTGAGAATGGCAGACTATTGACAGTATTACAGGCAGAGTGTGTGTTTTAGCAGAGGTCAGCATGTATTTAATACTTATAGAGTTTGTTGGAGCAGTGATGGTTGTAGAGGCTAACAGCTGCTGGAGGAAAGAGCTGCAGTAACGCTCCTTTAGGATGCAGTCATCTGTCACTGAAGGAGCTCTGCAGTTCAGCAACAGCTTCATGCATGGGCTGGGACACGTTGTCCAGCAATGATGTTATTTTAGCTAGAGTCCTCCTGTCTCCCTGTATTTAGCTCTTTCAGAGATGATTTGGTTCTTAATATTTGACAAATCAGCTTTGTGTTTGAAATATTTTTGTCTCTGAAGTCAGACCAGATTATTATATTCTGGAAGACGTGTTCATGTTCTACAAGAAAAAGTTAAAATATATTTAATTTAAAAATAGTTTTGATATTTGTACTTTAGCTTACAACCTTTTTTCCAGACCAAATTTGTACTTTATACCTTTTTTCTGAACCATTTTGGCCTTGGTGTCCTCAGGCTGTTTCTGTGAGTAGCAAGTGGCCATCAGACCTAAAACATNTAAAATATATTTAATTTAAAAATAGTTTTGATATTTGTACTTTAGCTTACAACCTTTTTTCCAGACCATTTTTGGCCTTGGTGTCCTCAGGCTGTTTCTGTGAGTAGCAAGTGGCCATCAGACCTAAAACATGTGATTGTTATAATGATGATTGATTGTTTTGGACAGATGAGTCCTTTTGCTCGTGTTAAAAGTTTCTGAGATTCCAACAGCAGGTTGACTTGAAACACAGCAATGAAGCTACTTATGGTTGCTTCACATCTGCCTTCACATCTGCTCTGGAGCTCATTTGCACCACAGTGCTGCCACCTGCTGGATCCACTCACAAACCACATGCAGGAACATCTGCAAACATCTGGCTTCAGCATCCAGCTTATCTGTGCACTCTGAGTTCACATTTCACTCTTTTGATCCATCAGCATCATTTTTAGGACTTCTTCTCATTTGCTCATGTTCCATCACATGACCTGTCTGAGGACTTTCCTTTCACTCAGACATGGACAAAACATGATCACCCTTTCATTAATGTCCACTTACAGGACCTGCTGCTTCTTTGTTTGTTTGTTTGTGTAAACAATGCTGCAGGTAAATAAATTGCTCGTTGGAACTAATAAAGTCGTCTGATAGTTGGATTAAATGACAAAACACAAAACAAAGTAAAGATTTCACAAACATGAACTAAATTCAATGTATCAGTGTGTTGTAAAACGTGCACGTTGTGACACATATGATGTGACTCAGATCAAAGTCAAGTTTTTTGGACTAACAGAACTCTTTCAAGTGGATTCACAGTGACAGATGTTCAGTGTGAGGAGGAAGATCTGCAGCTGGATCTCAGCACGTTTGATCCACAGGAAGAACTCTTGTGGTTCTGAAAAGACCTCCAGCTTCAGAACACAACTTCTCTCACTTTGTGGCTGAACTCATCCAAAGCTAACCAGCATGCTAACGTTAGCCACAGCTGAACTTTAGCTGCTGAGTGTTTTCTTCAGCTGTTTTCTCTCCTTTCTGTTCACAGGTTCAGTGTGTTTGCTGTGAGACAGATTAAATGAGATTAGCAGTGAGATTATTTACCACAACCTCTGAAGCCCCGAGGGGTTTCCATGAAGTCCCTGCTGGAAAACAACGTGCACAAATAAGATGGAGTGTTTCTCAGCAACTACAAACTCTGCTTCAATGATCCTGGTGTGAACATGAAGAGAACATCTGGGAGAGTTCATCAGAAGTGTGAGCATCACAACAGCTGCTGATGTTTCACACAAAATGAGGATGAACAGAGAAAAAAAGAGTTTTTATTCCCTCGTCTGAAGTTGATTTTATTTACAGAGTAAATAACTCCTTTGAAAATATGATGAAGAAGGTTCAAACTCTTGGAAAGCACAAATCCACATGTGGACATTACCTGCTGCTGAAATCAACTAGAGCAACTTCCAGATGTTTTAGTAAAGAAAGAGCTCAGAGTTTTGCTGTTTGGCACAGGACGGCACAGTTCAGCACAGTTTGGAACATCTGTGGAAGTTGAGGCTTTTTATCTTTTAAAATTCATCAATGAATGAACTTCATTTAGCGCCTGGATCATGATCTGTGCACGTTTGAATCCAGGTGCAGACAGACACGAGGAACTCAGAGGTCAAAGAAGAAAATAGATTTGATGAAAACAAAAAGCTGACGTGGCAGCAGAACTTAGAAGAACAAGAAGAACTCAGGAAGACACGGAGGGACAGAACATGAACGACTGCAGGAAGCACAATCCACGGATGAGGGACAAACAAAATGAGACATTATTTAAAGGGACACTAATGCAACTGGATCCTTTCTGCGTTGTGCTGGTTTTGTAGATTAATCAGGCCGTGACACGGTTTGTCTTTTAAAATATGATTCTGGGTTTATTCTGACGAGAATAACACACACAAAACAACGTGTTACAGACTGCCCGCTCCAAGTCCTCTCCCACAGGACAACGTGACAAAAGGGCTGAGTCTCACAACTTTCAAATGAGCTAAATAAACATTCTTATAAAACATACCTGATGAGAATAACACACACAAAACAGCGCGTTACAGACTGCCCGCTCCAAGTCCTACACAAAACAAAAGTACATAACAAAAACTAACTTAATAGGTCTATAAATAAACTGAATGTATTTATATGAAAATTAAACAGCACGCACCTCTCCCACAGGACAACATGACAAAAGGGGAGAGTCTAAGGGGCGCAAACAATTTAAAGACAATACCACAGAAGAAGAAATAAAAAGGAGGGGCTTCCGATCTTAAAGTAACACGGTTAAAATAATGACAGTGGTGTTTCAGTCAGGTAAGAAACAATACAAATACCCAAACAAAAAGACATTTTATGTAATTATAACAAAAGAGAAATACAACCAGGTTACATTCATCCCCCTAGAATTACACAAAATAAAAAACAGTGTCCTTTAGACACTCAGTATTAGTACAGATATTTTGTGTTCTGCAACAATGTTGCATCAGCATAATAGCTACCCTACAATAGGGTCAGGAGACCAGAGATCATTCGATGCCTAGCGAGATCTCACGGTATCCCATGGACAACAAGAGGTGCCTTTTACACCCCCCCCCCCTATACAGAATGAACATATAGATGGTACTGAAGCTTATGCAAACCAAGAAAAAGACGATCCTAGTCAATGGCAGGAATCATACAACAAAAATGTGGAAACTCACACATCAATAACAGGCTGAACATTATCCTTATCATACAGTGCCTCAATGACAGCCATGGATTATATCAAGCGACAAACTGGTTTAATAACCCTCCCAAAGCGTGAAGTTAGGCGGCGAACAACATCCCCTCCCACACTGTCTGGAGGATGAACAAAACCAGCATCATCTGGAAGATGAGGTAAGGAACCAGCAGTCGCCAATACTCCAATGTCCATAGAGGAGTTCTCAGAGTCATGAGGCAGGTCATTATTTACAACTGATGGAGCCCATGAGGCAGTACGGTCCCCCCCATCACTGCAGGACAGGGAGTCTGGTAGGGAAGGCTCAGCAGGAGCAGCACTAGGAGCCTCGCTAAAACATTCTGTTTTGTGTAGGTCAGAAACCGGGGGAACTCCAACCACACTGTCAGCATGGCGGTTCACATTGCCATCCAAGGTCATTCTCACAGGTAAAAAGTTCACATCAAGAAGGAGGTTGCGATGCACCACACGCTCATTGCCATGTCGATCTCTAATTCAATAAATGTGGAGAGCAGGTTTGGATGCAACCACCGTGTACATCACAGGCTCCCATTTATCAGAAATCTTCCGCTTTCCTCTGGCTCCCTTGTTCGCCACCAGGACCTGATCTCCAACTGACAGAGGGTGACCCTTGGCTCTCTTGTTATACTGGTCACATTGATGTTTCTGCTCTGCACCAGTGCTCTTTTCAGCCATTAACATGGCAGAACGCAGATCTTCAACCAGTAATTTAACGTAAGAGTGGTAGTCGCAAATGGCATCATCGCGAAGAACATTCCGAAAAACAAGGTTAACAGGCAGCCTGGGAATCCTTCCAAACATCAGAGAGAACGGTGCAAAGCCAGTGGTCTCATGAACTGTGCAATTGTAAGCGAAAGTCAGAGACTGGATCATCTGAGGCCATTTGTGCTTCGAACGTGGAGGAAGATATCTCAACATATTGCACAGGGTGCGATTGAATCTCTCTGCAGTCTCGTTACCCATTGGGTGGTAGGGTGAGGTGCGCGATTTACTGACACCACTCGGCTCTAAAAGCTCAACCAGCAGCTCACTCTCAAAATTTGCACCCTGTTCCGAGTGAATGCGCTGAGGGAAGCCATAAACACAGAAAAATCCATCCCATAACTTCTTTGCAACTCTTTTAGCAGTTTGATCCTGACACGGGAAAGCATGTGCTAACTTTGTGAAGTGATCTGTGATCACCAGAACATCCACAGACTTGTTGTTGCTGTCCTTAGCCGACCAGAAATCAATGCACAACAGCTCCATATGAGCACTGGTTCTGATGTTCTCCAGAGGGGCTCTCACAGCAGGCTCTGGGGTTTTACTGAGGACACATCTGGGACACTTTCTCACAAAATCTCGCACATTTCTTTCCATTTCATGCCAAAAGAAGCGATGGCGAAACAAGGAGAATGTTCGTGGCTGGCCCTGATGACCTGCATTATCATGGACACCAGTCAAAACCACAGACTTCAAAGCATCAGGGACCACAAACTGGAATTGTTTACCTTTTGTTAGAGGGTCTTTTATGACATGGTAAATTACACCATTCAGCAATGTTAGTTTGTCCCATTGCTTCAGAACTTTTTTTATTTAACATTTTTTATTTAGAAAGACAGATTTCCTTCACAATCATTAATTACAGCTTTACTCATTTAAGGTTGTACATGAGGACAGAAGTGGAAAGTCTAAATATTTTCGTCTATGCTGCCTTTCTGGTATTTTTTTTTTGGACTATTAATTTTAGTTATGAACAAAAACAAAAATTAACATATTTGAACAAAAGTGGGGAATGCACCATTTGAACAATAAAACTCACAAGAACATCAAGGGGCAGGACACATAATTCACAAATACAATCAAATGAAGTCAGATCTAATTGGTTTTACATACTCAGTCCATTTGGACCAGATCTTATAAAATTTGTCTTTTTCAACTTGTAGGGAAAAAGAAATCTTTTCCATAACATAAATCTGGTAAACTACATCCGTCCATTCATCAATGGTGGGTGGATCCGGTTTTAGCCATTTCCTTGTGATGGCTTTCTTACTGGCTGCCAGTAATATAGCCAGCAGTTTTTTGTCTTTATTGGTCCATGTCTCCAACCGTAGATTGCCCAAGTATGTCATATTTTATTGCTACAAAACAACATGGTCAACATATGGGGAGTCACACACATGGTTCTAAACGTCCTCAGCATGTTCCATGCAGAGTTTGTTGCTCGGAGGAGCATACAACACACTCGCACTGCAGACTGGTCAGACTGTGTCTCAACTGCTTCAGCTCAGGACACATTAAAAGGAATTGTCCTCAGCTTACCCATCACACACCACAGCCATCCTCCCAGTACCCTAATTTAAACTAGAGAGCCCGTGTGATGAGAGGGGCAGCATGGGCAGTGTGGATAATACCCTCACAAGTACACTAGATGCACACTCTGTTTATACTGAATAGTGTAATGCTTCACCTGAAGACAGTGAAGTGGTTTTCTTAGGGTCACAGAGAGTTCAGAGGGCTAGTGATTTGTTTTATGCCTCAGTTTCAGTGAGTGAACAATCTACATTGAGGGGTATGCTGGACTCTGGGAGTATGTCATGCACATTGAGCGTGGAGGCGGAGAACAAGCTAAGAGCCGCAGGTGTTGTTTTGATCCCTCTTACAGTCCCAGAGAATGTGGTGCTCGTTGGATGTGGTGGCCTTCTCACACAGCCTCGATGCATCGTCCAGGATATGAATGAACGAGCCTGGTTAGTTTAGGATTTCTCTGGGTTTTGAATGAACAAACTAGTTTAGGAGTTGTGCTGGATTTGCATGAGCTAGTTTGTGTAGTGGTAAGCTACATGTGTTCTATGCACCTGCTGTGCAATATTTGAGCTTGGGAGCTTAAATATTTAATGGGAGGACCTTGCCAGCCTGGAGTGCTTTATTTTAGGTTCAAATAAAATTTGTTTTAATTATTTTTCTGTGTCAGTGTCCACTTTGTATGTTGTGGCCTTTACCAGTCGTAACATATAAGATGGTGTGTTACGTACCAGGACTGGAGCGTCCTCTCCTGGAACACACACACTTATATGTTACGATTATATGTTACGACCGGTAAAGGCCACAACATACAAATGGACACTAGACACAGAAAAAGACTTATAACAAATTTTATTGAACTAAAACTAAAGCCACTCCAAGCTGGCAAGGTCCTCCCAGGCTTCTCACCAGGACTGGAGCGTCCTCTCCTGGATCAACGTCCAAAGGAAAAGAAAATTAAGAAAAAGTACAAACAAATGTTGGATCGGTGAGTGTGGCCAAAAACAAAAAAACGCCACAGAGGCAGACCCAATCCTGTACAGGACCGTCATGTCTCCCCAGGCAACGATCTACCTTACCAAAAAAAACTAAACAAACAAAGCACGAGAACTGGACTACCTACACCCACACAGTCAAAAGTACAACAAAATGAGAAAGAGAAAAAAGGTAACAGTCCCTCACTGTTAACCCCAGCTGTCTTCCTCTTAGACAACTGTACTGACACTGCCCTCAGTGTCTCCAAATTAAACTCAAACAAGCCTCACAAGCACAAGCCAAAGGTTTAACTAGCACTTAAGGTGCCTCAGTCCTCACAGAACTCTAAAAACAATCAGTCAGAGTCATTTTAAGAGCTTAACCAGCTTTACTACTTCTCCCCATAGAAGCAAACTTACCAACAAGCAGAGAGGGTGGAGGTCTCTCTGAGTCAGCACACACAGCTTTACAACTGTCAATCAACACTCGGTTAGTTACCTTCAGTGTATCTTCAGCCTGTTCATCAGAACTTCAGCTGACATCTGGTGTCTTTCCACACCAGCTTTTTACTAGAGTCACAAGTCAAATCTTGTGTCCAGCTTCTACCCTTGCTTCCAGCAAGTCCACACACTTGATCAACAAGCCAAATCCTGTTGCATCAAGTCTCTGCACACTACGTCACAGATGGTGCGTTCGGGTGTAATAGGATTTCCCATGATTAAACATGGCTTGAAGTCCAAAATCACTTTTAAAGCAAAATTAAAGTGATTTACTCATTTTGTTTGCAAAACGAACATATTTAAATGATAATATATATATATATATATATATATATATATATATATAGCAATTTTATGAATAGTAAAAAAAATCATGTCAGTGGATCTTCAAGGATGCTAATCCATTGCCCCATCAGTCTGACTGCCTCGCTGCTCTTGGTGGGAATGCTCTTTTAAGCACCATGGACTTGACCTCTGGGTTCTACAACATCCCTCTCAATGAGTCAGACAAACATTATACAGCTTTTACCACACCGCTTGGACTTTATGAGTACAACTGTCTCCCACAAGGTTTATGAAACAGCCCAGCTTCCTTCATGAGAATGATGCTTAACGTTTTTGGTGACTTGAACTTTTCCAGCCTCCTCTGTTATCTAGATGACTTGTTGGTGTTTGCACCTTCTGAGGAGGAATCGTTAAAGGACAACACCCACCGTGACAGTAACAATTCACCATATTGGAGAATTACTGTAGTATTTTATTAATTTTATTTTCATTTTTGCATTTGGGCCAGGCGAGGGTTAAAAAAAAAAAAAAACAACCCACTCCCGAATGAATCCGGAAACCTGGCCGAAGAGTCCCGAAGGGTCATGCCTTTTGTTACATTGATCTCCACCCAGAAAGCAAGGCAGAAGGTAGGAGTGAGTTTCCATGGAGGTTTATGAGAGTGAGAGTAAAACTGCATATTTCCTGGTGCATTTTTGTGTACAACTGGACCAGTGGTCTGCTTTTATTTTTTATTTATTTTATAGACCTTTTTAATAAGATATAACACCGCTGCGACTGTTGCTGGCTGCTCTCCTCTCCTCTGCCCAGAGAGGAGCGAGCCGCGCGGCTTCTCCCTGGCTCCCCGTTCCGCTGCGTCAGCTTTGAAGTTCGTGCCGGGGCTCGGTTCTGTCCCAGCCTTGTTGCTGGAGCACGGGGAAGCACAGAGAGCACGGGAGAGCACGGGGAAGCCCGCGCGCTCAGAGCTCCGCGCTGCGGCTGCCTTTCTACTCCCGACCTGTCTGGTCAGGGGAGAGAATAAAAAGGCGATGCGGAAATGAATGAATTTGTCGCGATCAAGCGAATTAAACTAGTATGTCTACGTGGATGCTGCTCAGAATATGACAGACATCAGTGAGCGACCGCTTCTCTTTTTTTTTCCTCTCTTAGAGCAGCGGTCATGGAAGTTGATGAAGGCTTATTAAAACTCCGCCTGTAACTCCAAGGCGGAATCTTTAGTGATGTGAATGCCCATATTTGGAGAGGGGCAGATCTTCCCGGAGCTTCTGCTAAAATCTGCTATAAATCATGAAATAACACATTTTGCATTATTTCTCTACAATATAAATAAACGCTCCTGTATTATTTTTAAATAAACTAATAAATATTAATGGCGATGCAATTTGAAAACATGGTGGGTCATGGACTTTAAAGAGGCTGGAGATTGTTTTCTGTCGCCTGAGAGCTAACAACTTGAAGCTGGCCCAGAAAAAGTGTCACTTTCTCAGGAGGTCTGTGAGGTTCTTGGGCCATGTTGTGGAAGCTGGTGGCAGGGCTGGACTGGGACAAAAAATCGGCCCGGGCATTTTGAGCAGAGTGGCCCACAGTGATGGCATAGTTACATTGAAAAAGTAACTTAGTTAAGTTACTGATTAGTCCTTGGGAAAAGTAACTTAGTTAAGTTACTGATTACTTGATTTGGAAAGTAACTAAGTTAGATTACTAAGTTACTTTATTAGTTACTTTCAGCAGCTGCTAACAAGAACCCTCTGTCACAATACATAAAAAATTTAAATGTTTTAATAAAATAATTACCAATTAAAAATATTCAAAAAACATAATGGTCTTTCTTGACTTTATAAAACATAAATACTTTTGATAAAAAATAAGGTATTTCTTGATTTCAATATCATAAATGAAGGTTGAATGAATAAAGAAATACTTGCTTTATATAAAAAAAATAGTGTCTTTACTTCACTAAACAAATAATATGTTTACAAAAAAGACTTATAAAATGATTATTTTGAAAATGTTTCAAGTGAACAATACGTTTGTATAGGCCAACTCTTTCAGGGATGAAGATGTTCACATCCTTGATAGAGAGGAACGATGGTTTGAGAGAGGAGTAAAGGAGGTCATCTTTGTGAAAAGAAACTGTCCATCATTAAACAGAGGTGGAGGCCTCTGGGTTCAACTGTCCCCCTCTTACAATGCTGTTGTTGCTAGTATCACTCAGCCCTCTGTGAATAGCAAACAACCATCAGGGTGCTAATGATCCATTGTTAGGCTGATGGTCCTCCTTGCTCATGTGAGCAGCTGGTTTCAGCTGTCATCAACAAACTGGTTGATCCACTGTGAGTCAAGTCAAGTCTATTTTATTTATATAGCACAGTTAAAACAGATAAACTGTTATCAAGGTGCTTCACACACACAACACAAAAGAGGTTTAAAAATGTACAGAACAGTATCACACACCAATGGTAAAAATTATGATATTAACAGCGGTAAAAGTATAATAAAAATGTATAAGAGCAATATTAAAATGAAAACACAGTAAAAAAAATATATATACACTACGTCAGCTCACACAGTTTGAAATAATAGAGAAAAGATGATTTTTTTAGCAGGGATTTGAACATGTGAAGGGAGGAGGCCTGTCTAATGTTGGGGGGCAGGTTGTTACAGAGTTTCCACAGTGAGAGGGTGATATTTATAAGACTGAGCTGAATACAGCACCTCAGACTGAGGAAGTCTTTCTGATGAAAGATGAAACGTTTCTACAATTGTTTTGTTTTGTTTTTTGAATGTCCAGAGGCCCAGACATAGTTTTTTTTTTAGATTTTTACCTGGATTATTGAGCATGCATCAGGGTCATCAGCACAGACTCCTTAGCTCCTTAGCTGCATGTGGATTTCCTTGAAGAGGAAGAGAACAGCTGCTAACTTCTGGAAATAACACACAAAGAGGTAAAAAAAAAGTTAATAAGATTATAATTTTAAATTAAAAAGGTAATAGTACAGTAATAGTAAAAGAACAATACCTCTTTTTGAGCAGTTGAGGTGGTTGAATCTCTCATCTCTCATCATCAGGGCTCCAGGACATGCTGACACTACTGTATCAGTCTGAGTTTTTTCATAAAGTGCTGAAGTGTTGACGTGATGGAAAACGTCTTAGCAGCGTTCAGTAAAGCCTGCAGCACATCAACAACATTTCAGACATGATTCAGAGATCATTAAAAACTCCTATTTGTGTTATTGATCTGGAATGATTTGAATTACCTGAGAAAAGTTGCAGCTGCTGATCGGTGTTTACAAGCTGTTTTCTTCGTTCACGTTCGGATGATGTGGTTAGTCCGTTCAAGTGACGTGTGTTGCTGCTGCAGGTCTTGTGAAACCGCGTCCATGCACAGCTTTAATTTGAGCAGGTCTTTTAACAACAGGAGACCGCAACAACATGCTAATACTGTAATGCTAAGTGCTAACGCGTGCTGCCTGCAAGATGCCGTGCTGAAACTAGGTCGCATAGAGCAGACGTCACGTCACTCCTTGATGAGTCCTGTCTCACTCGTCCTCCTCTCAGGCTGCAGGTAGTGAGCACCTCACAGTCCAGTTTCAGGCACGCTGGTGTCAGGTTTCAAGGGAAGGGGCTGGACGGAAGAGTGCTGAGAGATTTAATTGGATTAGCCTCGATGTCGTTCAAGAAAATCAACCAATCGGCCGTCGCGATTGACAAAAAATAGCTATAATTTATTTTTTTGGTTCATGAGTGACAGCGGCCCATAAATCGCATAAATCACCGACGGCCCACCGGGGATTTGCCCGGTACGCCCGAATGGCCAGTCCAGCCCTGGCTGGTGGTGTTTCTGTTGATCATGAGAAAGTAAGAGTCATCTCTGGTTTTGACAAAAAGGACCTCATGAAGGAGGATGGCTGCACTCCGTGCCAGAAGAAGGTGAGGTCGTTCTTGGGCATGGTGCTATTCTATCAGCACTTTATTCCAACTTGTTCCCGCATTGCAAAGCCGCTTTACGCCCTCACCGCAGGTCAGAAACGTAAAGTGAAGGGCAAAGGACACGGGAAAGCTGGAACCTTCTATGTCCTGACTCCCTAGGACTGGACTCCAGCTTGTGAGAAAGCGTTTGGAGACCTTAAAGCTGCACCCCTCGATTGTGTGGTGCTGGCACATCCAGATTTTGTGAGGCCATTTATTCTCTCAACTGATGCTTCATTGGATGGGCTCGGTGCTGTTTTGTCGCAGGTCCCGGCTGATGGAGAGATTGCTAGAACTGTTGCTTTTGCCAGCAAGTCTCTCAGCCGCAGTCAGGCCAACTATCCTACACACAGGCTCGAGTTCCTGGCCTTAAAGTGGGCTGTGTGTGATAAGTTCAGCCACTGGCTGAAGGGTCACAGGTTTACTATGTGGACGGATAATAATCCTCTCACATATATCCTGACCAAGCCCAAACTGGATATCTGTGAACAACGCTGGGTCTCTAAGCTTGCCCCGTACACCTTTGAAATCAGGTATGTTCCAGGGAGACAGAATGTGGTGGCAGATGCCCTGAGCAGAGCCCCTTTTGTGAAGCCCTTAGCTGATCGCCTTCTGTCAGAGCCTTGTCAGGAACTTTTGGAGCAAGTCTGTGAGCTTCCTGATCACGCTGTGCAGGATGTTTTCTGTTTGCCCTGCCAGCTTCAATCAGTGGACAGCTCTTCTTCCATTACAGCTGACACATCCATGACCTGTGACGAGGTCTCCTCTCTTTTTTCATCTGTCTGCAGTGGGGAAGCTGGTCAGACTCAGCATGCAGCATCTTTAGCTGACCATCTGGGCATGATAATCCCACACTCTACAGATCCATCAACAGCTCTTTGTCTATCTGATCTTGTCTCTCACCAGAAAAACGACCCTGTTGTTTCCAGAGTTGTCTTCTATGTTGAGCTGGGACGCCATCCGTCAAGGCAGGAACGCTTTGGTGAAAACCAACTGGCTTTAAAAGTTCTGAAGCAGACTTCCGGTGGGACCATCACCACAATGGCCGCATAGTGAGAGTGCTCCGGGACGAACTGGAGTAATTAGAGAAATTCCCCCTATATAATCCAAGCAAATACACCAAAATAATAACTTTAAAAAGGGGGACAGGACTGAACCACAATTCTGAGACATAAACGTCGACTGAGGCCAGGTGGATGTGAAAGGAGAGACACAGCAACAATTAGCAGCTAACAAAGTTTAAGCTAACGAACCACGAGGAGTAGCATCTAAAAAATGGCCGACACCGAACTGATACTGCAAGAACTAAAAGGGTTTCGTCAAGAAAATAAAGAACAATTTGAGACGATAAAAGAAGAAATTGCGAAGGTGAACACCAGGATGGAGGAGGCGGAGGGACGTATTGAAAAGGCAGAGGAAAGGATTCAAAATACGGAGGAGGTCATCACGGCTATGCTAAAGCTACATGCTAAGCTGGAGGACAAAGTTTTGGATCTGGAAAGTCGTTCCAGACGTGAGAACTTAAGGATATATGGGGTGCCAGAGGGATCCGAAAAGGAATCGACAATGATCTCATTTGTCGAAACTAGGGGTGGGCGATATGCCCAAAAAATGATATCACGATATATTTTTTGAAATACCCCGATAACGATATCAGACGATATTTCACATTTTCTCCTTTTATTGAATCAACCAAACAAATGTGTAATGACTTTTCATAAACAGTCACCAGAATACAAAAAAATATATTCATATTTAACAAGCAAAAATATATATACCGCACCAGCCGCCACTGACACGTACGTGTGCGGTAATGACTATTCTAACACTTTAGCACATTTTAAAAGAGCATACAGTAAATAAAAAAAATAATTTCTTACTTTGACCGGCAGCTTCTGTCATCAGTTTGCCTGTTAGCTCCAGCTGTTAGCACCGCTGCGTTACGTCTGAGCTTCGCAGCTTTCTGTAGCACCACGCAGTTTAAACCCTTTACAGGAAGGACTGTTAGTATCCTAACTTCATACAGTTGGAGACAGAAAAAGTTTTAATAACTTACCGACGCCGCAGTCTGTGCGCGCCGCCTTCAGCTGCATTTGTTAGCATTTTAGCCCCACCGAGTCCGCAGCTCGGGCAGTCCGGTTTAGCTGCACCTCCTAAAAGGTTGTCGGCTTTATTATTACAAGTTAGCTCGTTGTCCCCCGATGTCTTCGGCTTCCAGTCCGACATCGAGGCGAGCTCCAGGGACCTCTGATCGCTCAAAGCCGGCTGCCCGGTGAAGCTACGAGGGTGCAACTATGAGGCTAATGTTAGCTCGTTCCTCCTCCTCGGGTTCGGTGTGCGCGCGCATGCGTATTAACAAAATGTAGGGCATCTCCACATGAAGGCAGTCTCCACGGAACACCGGCTGCTGTCTGCTGCTTCACGGCTTCACGCGGTCCGCGTTCCTCCACAAAACCACCGTTATCGCAAAGTTAGACGCAGTCAAATGACGTCATCATAGGATGCCGCGATATAATTTTTTTCACCGGTGTCAAAAAATCCACCGGTATTATCGTAAACGAGACGATATGGCCCACCCCTAGTCGAAACCCTGCTTCGTCAGGGTCTTGAAATAAACGAGGACACCCCTGAACTCCACATCGAAAGAGCCCACCGGTCAGTGGGGCCGCAGCCGCCAGCTGACGCGCCCCCACGCTCCATCATAATAAAGTTCTTAAGCTCCAGAACCAAAGAGATGATACTCCGTAAAGCCTGGCAGAAGAAGGGTTTCAACTGGCAAAATAATCATATAAACCTGGACCACGACTATCCACCTCTCATACTTAAAAGACGAAGGGAATATACAGAAATCTGCAAAGTACTGAAGGAAAACAACGTCCCCTTCCAGACCCTCTTCCCAGCGAAGCTGCGCGTCAGATATGAAGACGGAACCAAGACTTACGACACAGCAGAGGAGGCATCAGAAGACCTGCTGAGACGAGGCTTCACCGTGACAACCATCAAACCTCCGGAGACGCTCATGGAGCAGGTACAGCAGCTGTCCTAGACATGAGTGGGCCGGAGAGCGGCGAAGGGCGCATCCGAACCCGCCGGGGGCCCCCCCGGCTACAAGGAGAAGCTACGAGCCTTCAAGAGAACAGATGTGGACCCCTCCGGAAACTAGCAGATCCTTCCCAGACTGAAGTCGACGTGAAAAGTTGTGAAACATCTTTAAATCCATAACTAGTGGTGGAAACAAACTCTTGAAATAACCGGTTCGTGCGGGACCTTTTTTTTTCTTCTTCTCTTTGTTTACTTTTTTTTTCCGACATGGGACTGTGGCAGGTAAGGACCTCCCCCTCTGAACGGAAGAGGGGGAATTTCTCCTTCGAGCTCCTCAGGGGAGCTCAACAGGGTCGAGTTAACAGACCCCAGCCTAGGAAGTTACAAGGACAAATTGTAGTTAGTTTTATGTGTGTTATGGTAATTGTTTGTTCTCCGCTTGTTCTTGCGGGGAGGGGGAAATGCACCAGTTATTTGAGTGAAATGGAGAGGGGAATCGCATAGATGAATAATAGATCTTTAAAAATAGCAACATTTAACATAAATGGAGTACTCAATCCAATTAAAAGGGAAAGAATCTTATCAAAATTAAAAAAATATAAAATCCAAGTCGCTTTTTTGCAAGAGACACACCTCAACGACTCAGAACACGCTAAATTAAATAAACAGGGATTTAAACAAGTTTACTTCTCTTCACATGGATCAGGGAGGCGGAGAGGAGTGGCGACCCTCATATCCAAGGCTGTAAATCACGAACATGTTTCAGAATATAAAGACAGTGAAGGCAGATTTGTTATGGTGACGGGCAAGGTAGAAAGAATCATGATAACACTCCTTAACGTGTATATACCCCCTGGAAGTAACTGGTCCTTTTATAAACATATAGTTGACATAATAACAACAAAAAGCCAAGGGATCTTATTGTGTGGCGGAGATTTCAACGTCCGATTGAACCCAAAAATAGACTCATCAAATGGAAAATCAGACGCAAAAAACATTAGCAGAAGATTAAATACATGGTTGAATGAGGTGGGGGTCGTAGACGTTTGGAGAGAGAAAAACCCGAAGAGCAGAGATTACTCACACTATTCACATGCACACAACGTCTACTCACGCATAGATTACTTCTTTATGTTCAAGGGAGAGGTTTTTAGGGTAGACAGTTGTGAAATAGGACCTAGTACAGTACTCTTTCAGATCACAGCCCCATCTACATCTCAATCCGTCTGGATAGTAGGAGGAACTCCACTCTGTGGAGATTGAATTCTAACATTTTGAACAACTTGGTTATTAGAGACAAATTAAAACATGAAATTAAGTTATATTTAGAAAATAATGATAATGAGGAAGTTACCCCTTCTACGGTCTGGGACGCGTTAAAAGCAGTAATTAGGGGTAAAATTATATCTATAACCTCATATGAGAAGAGAATTAGGGGGAAAAAACTCCAGGAATTAGAAGAGAATTTGAAAAGATTACAGACAGAACATGCAAAGTCTCCCAAAGATGACGAAACCAAACATAAGATTACAAAACTAAAAAAAGAAATAGAAGAAATAAATACTCAAGAAATCCAGAAAAAGCTTATGTTTATAAAACAACAATACTACGAGGCAGGGGGGAAATCCCTAAAACTTTTATCATATAGGTTAAGAAAACAACAAGCCTGCAGAACTATACATAAAATAAGAAACAGTGTAACAAAGGAAATAGAAACTAATCCAGAGAAAATCAAAAACTGTTTTCAAAAATATTATAAAACACTATATTCACAACCACAGACAATCAGCGACAACCAGATCGATGCCTTTTTGGGAAAAATCAATCTTCCAAATATCACTGACGAACAAAATAAGAAATTAATATCCAAAATTACAAAAGAGGAAATTCAAGCAGCAATCAGGAGAACTAAAAAGGGAAAATCTCCAGGGACAGACGGATTCACTACAGAATGGTACAAAATTATGCAAGACCAACTAATTCCAATATTAGAGAAAACATTCAACTGGATTTTAGAAAACAAAAGCATCCCCCCCTCATGGCGAGAGGCAGTGATTTCAGTCATACCGAAGGAAGGGAAAGACAAATTGGAATGCGGGAGTTATCGTCCTGTAAGTCTGCTAAATAATGATTACAAACTTTTTACCTCCATATTATCCAAAAGAATAGAAGTGATTTTACCAGCTTTAATTCACAAAGACCAGACCGGCTTTGTCAGACAAAGACAGACCCAAGACAACATCAGAAAAACATTACACATTATGAGAGAAGTCACTCAGCAAAAACTAGAGGCACTGATATTAAGTTTGGATGCTGAGAAAGCATTTGATTCAGTGGAGTGGTCCTTTTTATATAAAGTGCTTTCAAAATTTGGATTTCATGACACGATAATTGACACGTTTAAATCGCTGTATACTGAACCAACAGCTAGAATTAAAATCAATGGAGATTTGACTAGTTCATTCATTCTGGAAAGAGGAACGAGACAAGGGTGCTGTGCTTCCCCACTACTTTTTGCTTTGTTTATTGAACCCATGAGCCAACTGATCAGACTGACGCCAGATATAAAAGGGATAACAATGACATCTGGGGAGCAGAAATTATCCTTGTTCGCTGACGATTTATTGTTAAGTATAACACAACCCACACAGACAATCCCAAATCTGATGAAGTTGCTAAAAGAGTTTAGTTTAATCTCGGGTTACAAAATTAATATAAATAAAACTCAAGTATTAACATTTAATTATAACCCACCATCGTCAATTAGAAATGCGTACAACTGGAATTGGGAGGCTGAGTCAATCAAATATCTGGGCGTTTCATTACCTAGGGACTTCTCAAAACGGTTTGATATAAATTATGGCCCACTAAATCAGAAAATAAAGTCAGATTTACATAGATGGAATGTTATACCCTTTTTAAGCGCTCGGATAGAATCAATAAGGATGAATATTCTCCCACAATTGCTCTACTTATTTCAGTGTCTACCAGTCAAAATCCCACCTCAACAGTTCTCAGAGTGGAATAGACTAATAGCGAGGTATCTGTGGCAGGGTAAGAAGGCTAGAATTAAGTTTAGAACCCTGCAATTAAAAAAAGAAAAGGGCGGAATGGGCCTTCCCTGTTTACAGGAGTACTACCATGCAGCCCAGCTGAGACCTTTAGTGTGCCTGTGTTCACCAGCATACACCGCAGCATGGAAGGAAATTGAAGGAACGACGATAAACGGAATACCAATAACAGCTCTACTTAGTGATTATAAATTACAGGAAGAACAGCAGATCCCAGAAGACTCCATAACAGGCAGTTTTCTCAAACCCTGGCAGGAATTGACAAAAATATGTAAAGTAGGAGACACATCTAAAATGATGAGGTGGTGTGCCTACGACTCAGACTTTGCACCAAACAGAAATGATAACAGCTTCAAATCATGGATTTCAAAAGGATTAACAACCTATTATTCATTTGTCCACAAAGGGATATTCCAGAGTTTTGAAGCCTTACAGAAGGACCATGGTCTGGAAAAACAGGACTTTTTTAGGTACCTGCAGGTGAGAAATTATTTTAATAGAAATTTCAAGGAGTTGAAACAAAACGATTCAAGTTTCATGGGAGTATTTCTGTCAATAATTAAGCCCAGATCAGACAGCAGAATTATCTCCAAATTATATAAAGCCATACAACTATCTAAACATGAAAACACAGATTACATAAAGAAGAAATGGGAAAAGGAAATAAAGGTAATAATCTCAGAAGAAAGCTGGGAGGAAATATGTCAACTACAGTGGGTTTCAACCAGATCAAACACATGGCGAGAATTCTGTTGGAAAAACATTGCACGTTTTTTTTACACACCCATTCAGAGACGATATCAGGGAAATGGAGACGCCTGCTGGAGACTTTGTGGAACTGGGGGAGCTAATCACTTCCATGTTTTCTGGGACTGCCAAGTAATAAGAGCATACTGGGAAGAGTTCCACAAACATATTGAAAATATATTCAATGTAAACATTCCATTCAAATGTGAAACGTTATACTTGGGCAATCTACGGTTGGAGACATGGACCAATAAAGACAAAAAACTGCTGGCTATATTACTGGCAGCCAGTAAGAAAGCCATCACAAGGAAATGGCTAAAACCGGATCCACCCACCATTGATGAATGGACGGATGTAGTTTACCAGATTTATGTTATGGATGTAGTGATACACCTCGTCTCTGATATTTTAGGTTTCACACCTCTCTGAAACTCTAAGTGTTACACCTTCTTGAAGCCTTCAAGGAGACGAGTAAACACTATTTTGGTTAACAATTATTATGAATTAATGGACACTAATTAATCAAATTGAACTTTCTCTTTAATGTGTGTTAATTCAGAATTGATCTACAGTATATTTTGTCATTTTAATGATGATCTGCTACTTTCATGAGCTTTGGCCTTCTGCTGGTTTTATTTCTGCAAAAGCAAGCAAGACTCTGTCGCTAAGGCAGAAGTCAAACTGTTAGCTGTTCAGCTTCCTTCTATGTTTTGTCTGTGACAGTTAGACATAACATTAGCTGTGCTCACAGGCAGGCCATCTGGCCGATTTATGTAAACAGTTTTCCTGGTGTCCGTCAAGAGTCTTTCTGCCTATGGAATTAAACTTCCATCTTTTATTTTGTTAAACCAGCCTGTAGCCTCTAAGAAGGTGGGTCAGATCCCGCCTCCCATATAATGGGCACTTCTCTCAGCGTGGCCTTTCTCTCAAAACCCCCAGAATGTTTTGGAAGACAAGCTGCTGAGAAGGAATATTTGATGACACTAAGAATAAAACACAAAAAACAAAGTCAAAGTACCATATTTTCCGCAGTACACGTCATATCAGTCCAATTATGTCCAATAAAGTGGAAAAATCCATAAACATGTCGCACCGCCGTATACGTCGCATCTATTATGCGTCACCGCTGACAACCCCGAAATGTGGGCTGGTGTTTTGCCAAAAATGTATTGGCTGCCAAATGGCCACAGGAGGATGCACGGAAGGACTTTAAAAAGATAAACACCTTAAAATATATATTTATTTGCTGAAAAGTATAGCAAAGATGTGTCTGAGCTGAACTTTTCCTTAATAAATGAACATAATGGTCAAATCCGCTGGATTTAAATAGTTTCGCTTTGTCGGGTCTTCCAAAAGTGCGTGCGCAGCGAGCTCCAGAGAGGAGGAGGCCGGGTTTGGACGTACCAAGTCCGATCAGAGGTTGCTGCGGTCGTACACATGAGCTGGGAACGCTTGGTGGACTATCTCCCCTAGCAGCCGAAAGGGGCACTGCGCACCTAGCAGCCGAAAGTGGTACTGCTCCATTTTTTCGTCAGAATGAATGGAAACGGTCATATCTCAGCCAAAAATTGGTCTAAACATATGGGGGGAAATCCATAAATATGTCGCTTCGCCATATAAGTCGCAGGGCATACTAATTAGGAAAAAAAAACTGTGACTTACATGCCGAAAAATACGGTAAACAAAAGTATTCATTTTTCTTTAAAAATTTAACTGGATATGCAACAAACTGACCAAATTTTATACTGTCTTTCATTCATGCTTTAAGTCGGATACTTAATTCTTCAGTGTTTTAATTTTTATAAAATTGTTAAAAAATTACATTTATTTCTTTACATGAATCTGCTCTTTTATTTTATATTAAAATGTAAAAATATCAATAAATGTTAATAATTAGACATTTTTCGTTTGATGATATCATACCCCTACTGGTCAGAAAAGCCATCTCCAACTAACTTGTAGTGGTCTATGAGCCCCCAGTTGATAGTCCACAGTTGTAGCAGGTTTTACGGCTCCAGACATCATAATTAGTAAAAAATAAAAATAAAAAGTGGCAAAATTGCTCTTTCTATCACAAAGGTTGCAGGCCCCTGATTTAGACCATTTGAAATGATTCGAACATGGCCAGTACTGATGACATGTTGCCATTTAAATAATTGTATTCAGAGATTTTTCTGTTTGGATTAAATTAAAATATCTCCAGCAAGGCAGCTCCAGCGACGTCCCGATCGGTGCGCACCGAGGCCGAGCCCGTCTTCACTGGGTTTGTCAAACTATGTTTACATTTTGTTGAGAGAGGGGAACCTCCAGTGATTTACCATGTGGGTGTTTCAGTGACGGCCGGTGCAGGTCAAGGTAATGATCATAAATAAGAGGTGAAGGAGAGGAGGTGAGGAGAAGGAGGGAGGGAACAAGTGAGGGGGTGTGAACAGACATTGCAGCCATGAAGGATTATCTCTCGTCCTGTCGTAAGTCACTTCAAGCTACGTCCACCTGGAGTTACCTCACTTAAAGATGTCGGTGGGCTCAGTTACTAATGTTCTCCATTAAATTAAAGAAAATCTCTCAATGTTCACACTGACCTGTGCTCAATTTATTTAAATTATAGTTGGACTGAACTGAAAGTAACTAGATTTAAATGTGATTAAAGTTATCTGCATTTAAATAGTCTAGATTATTTTGTTCTAAAATTCATTCAGCAACACAATGTCTGATTTATACCATTTAAAAATGGACCCTCCTGCTGCCCTTGGGTCAAAATGACTAGTTTTAACAATGAGGTCTTGTGGGCCACTTTAACCCAAAGGCAGCAGGGGGGGTTAATGCACCCATACAGGACTGTGCAAACAAAATAACAGCAAAATTAAAATAATAAAAATACAAATAAACACTTTAAAAGTAAAAGCAATTTTCAAATAAATACTTTGAGGACCACAGACATTGTGGTACCACCACGACTAAGATAATTCCACTGTTTAAAATGATACAGAAACAAAAAAACTTAAATCAATTAATTTTAATTAGAGAACACCAAAAAACTAATAAATCATAAAACGACAATTTGTAAAAGTTATCTGCAGAAGGCAACAGATTGAGTTTAGCATTCACTTCTTCCTAACCTCCCATCCTGAGCAGCATCTTGGCGACAGTGGAAAGAAACCTCCAGCAGAACCAGAACCAGGCTCAGGATGGGATTTAGCCCTAAACCTAACCCCAAACCCTGAAATGGTGTTCCAGCACAATAGGACCAGGCTATGGTCCCCAAAAGGATGACAGGTCCCGATAAGTCTGGTACGGATACCAGCACAGGTCCTCAAAAACAATAAAAACCTGCACAAACACACACACACACACACACACACACACACAAACTTGGTAGTCGTAGTTTGTTGGTGTTTTTTCACCCAGAAGCTTTCTGCAGACTCACCCTTTGAAACTTGTTCACTTTGAAGAAGAAGAAGGAATCAATGGAGAGAAGGCAGTTTAAAAAAAACTCTTAACAGCAATAAACTACAGTCTTGACCTTTGACCCTGACCTCCATTTGCAGTCATTGTTTTCTTCATAAAAGCTTCATAAGCTTTTTTTATTTTATCATGTCCTGGACGACTGAGAATCTTCACCAGCATCTTTCTGTATGGCACTTTATTGTCAGTTGTTTATTATATCTCAGCATTAAAGGAGAAAGTTTGATCTCAAATGTTTTCGTGTCCCATCAGGTGATCCTTCCTCCTCCCGATGGCTCAACACCGCCCTCTGGTGGATGAAAGGAAACACTACAATCAGTTCATGTTTAGCATTTTAGGTTCAAGAGGGTTTTAATGTACTGTAAATGTTGTTGAAACAGATATAAAATGGACATTGAAGTTGATAGTACTGTTGCTCAGTCCAATGGAAAAAAAGTACTTATCTTGAACAGCTGTTTTGCTACTTTGATATATTTGTTTTAACTTGTTTAAAAAAATCTGTACAGTATTTCTCTCTTATGATTGTCTATTGTTGATTGTCCAAAGAAAATCTACTGTTGCTGTTGTTATCATTCTTTGTTTGTAGCCAGGTCTCTCTTGTAAATGAGTCCTCGAGGCTTAACGGGATTAACCTGCCTAAATAAAGGTTGAATGAAAAAATAATCAAATACCGTATTCGCCGTTGTAAAATATGCACCGGTGTTTAATATGCTTTGTCCAATTATTAACAATAAACAAGAAAAAATTGTACAAAATACGCTTCAGTGTTTAATACTCGTCACCACTACGCGACGCGTCAGCGCCTCATTTGCCCTGCTTAAGATGGTGGCGACAGAAGCAAGCGAGTACGAAGAACTTCACAAGGAAACATGGTAAAAACAATTATTTCTTTGCGAGAAAAAATATATTTCTTAGCTGACTTTATAGCAGACGTGCTCCTGAGCATAACGAAATGTTCAAATCATGCTGGATTTTAAAAAAAAGTTTGCCGAATTTTAGGCAGGCGGTTCGGACCGGACGCTTTGTTTCTTTAAATTTAGCTAAATAAACGCTTTAAAAAATGTATTTCTTACCTGACTTTATAGCAGACAGTCCCCTGAGCTCAACCAAATGTGAAATCAGCTGGATTTAAAAATCTGCGGTGTGGTTTATAAGTTACGTATCTTGCTAACAAAAACAGCTACCGGTAATCCATAGCCGGGGGCGGGCAGCGACAGAGTAATGCCTGGTACCCACCGGACCCCTGTCGGGCGGCTGAAGCGGCCGGTTTACATTCAAAGTCTATGTGGAGACGAGTCGAGGCACGGCGAACCGTGAAGCGGCGCGTTTTGAGTGATTGAAGCGGCGCGCCGGCACACGGCAGTTCCTTTCCACGCACGCGCGCGTCCAAAGCAACCTACGCGTCGAGCCGCCAACGTCATAAAATTCGATCTCTGGTGGCTCGACGCGTCCAGCAAACAGTCGGGAGAGCCTCTGCTATGTGATGACACAACGACAACGGGACTTTTTTTGGACTTTTTAAACTTACCTGATCGAGCCTCCATGAATTGGAACCAAACTCCGGTAAGAAACTTGGCATTTTAAACAGTTGCTCCTGTCCACTCCAGCGTTTGATCACCCCAAACATAAAAAAAACGTTTTAATCTCAACAAAGACTGTCTGAGATGCAGTTCGGCTCGTAGAAAACCCACTCCAGTAGGAGCGGGGGTCACGTGTTGCTGATTTTATCTGCCAGCAGCATGAAAACACAACAACTGATGACCCTCTGCCTCCCCCTAGTGCGCGTCATCAGACGCGTCCCAGTGGGTGCCTGGCATCAGTGACAAGCGGCCAAAAGGGGGCAGCAGGAGCGTTCTGACAAGTTTGGTGGGGACCAGGCATCAGTCCGACCAGAAGAGGCTTTTTTAGGACACATGAGCTAGAAACGTCTGGAAGGGGCCCCTCTTCCTCTTCGCTCTCTGAGTCCTCTGCTGCTGCCCATAGCGCCCTTAGCGGCCGAAACTGGTACTGCACCATTTTTGCCCAAAACGAAAAACTGCGATTTCAGAGCGAAAAATGGGTCCAAAAATATGGGAAAAAATCCATAAATAATACGCTTCGGTGTTTAATATGCAGGACATTCAAATTAGCAAAAAAAAAACGCGTATTATAGACAGGTTTTTATGGTAATCCCTTCAAACCAGTCTAAAAAGCACACCATGATGTAGCAAGAAGGTCCTGGGTTCAGTCCCTGGGTTGGGTCTTTCTGTATGGAGTTTACATGTTCTCCTTGTAGGTTTTCTCTGGGTACTCCGGTTTTTTCCACAGTCCAAAACTACGCATGTCAGGCTGCCTTCAGGCCCAGGCCTCCCATCCAAATGAGATCTGTGATCTCAATGAATGGTTAAAGGTAAATTAATAAAGAGATAAATACAGGGAGTCCTCGTCTTACGAACGAGTTCCGGACCTACAGACCGTTCGTAACCCGATTTTGACGTAAGTCGGAACTCATAGCACGTGTCGTTCGTAAGTCCGGATTTTTGGACGTAAGTCAGAACTCATAGCACGTGTCATTCGTAAGTCCGGATTTTTGGACGTAAGTAGGATCTCAGAACACGTGCCGTTCGTATGCTGCTGTCGCACACCCGTTTATCGACATGAGACTGAACAAGCATACATACTGGTCCATAAACATGTACAGAACTTTATTTACAAACGGTTAGCTAACACAATACACCACACATTCATCCATAAACACAGCATGTACTAGCGTTCGGAGCATGTTCGTAAGTCAGAGTTGCCATAAGTCGAGGGCGCCGTAAGTCGAGGACTCCCTGTAATAGGTTGTGTTAAAATGGATAAGCCAATATCTGGGTCATTAGATAAATGCTAAGTCAGTGATCATACTGTTGTCCTGTTTTTAGTTACTTAAATACAATATTCAACATCTTACCTTTATGTATGCTGTTAGCTAATTTGAACAACCTGATATCAAAACATTCCACTCATTCAACAGATGACAAGTACTATAACTTTTGGCATTTTCAACTTTTACACACTTTAAAAATTTAACATTATTTCATGTTTTTGGTTTTATTCAAATAATAGGGATTTATAATTTTAGTTTAACACTATTGTTTTGCCAATTCATAATTTAGCTAGTTATTTATTATAAATTTAGCTTTCAGCTTATGTGTTAATTATAAACTGAAGCTAATGTGTTACAAATTTAAACATTTAGTGTATTTTTTATTTTATTTAAATTCATTATTTATTTTTGTATGTTATGGGCCATTTTGCTAATTTGTGACTAAAATATAGTTTGAATAAATTAAACTTTTAATGTTTATGCAAAATTTAGGTTTTAACTACTATTCTGATCATTTTTAATTTCGAAATAGTTCTCATAATTTTTATCTTTTAGCCATAGTATATGTGAGCTATAATTTTAGTACAGGTTGTCCTCGACTTACGGCAGTCTCGACTTACGGCGATCCGACTTTACGAATGCATCTTATTAACAAAAGTATAAAATTAAATAAATTTAAAAAATTGTGTGTTTAAATGTTCTTGATTTCATGTGTACAGCACTTTGTTGCAGCTGTGGTGGTTTTAAATGGCTTTATAAATAAAGTATTATTATTATTATTATTATTATTATTAT
>JBBPBX010033770.1:10195-21061 GCA_038048925.1 Garcialebias charrua
AAATTTAACTAAGTGTAATGTAAAATAAACATAACTACCCATCCATCCATTATCTTTTACCCGCTTCTTCCATTTTTGGGTCATGGGGGTCGCCGGTTCCCATGTCCAGCAATCACTAGCCGTTTACGCATTGGCCAGCCCTCCCCGGCTCTCCCAGCTTCTAACCCGGGTTCGGCGTCTTCGCATTTACCTTTTCCGCCCGGGATCCACCCTTGTTCTGGAACCATCTTCACCGTGGTTCTTATCGGGCCGAGCCCGACGGAGCCAGTTTCACGTCATGTACTGCTCACATTTGATTCGTTGTTTGCAGCAGGGGCGGGACTCATTCAAACAACCTCAGCGCGAGGGTTGAATTTCATTCATATTTAACTACAGAAACGAGAAACCCCTAAAACAATTGTTAGCTGAATTAGTCTTTCTGAGTTAAATTTTTGTTAATAACTGATCACAAATCAGCTTATGTTACAACGTAAATAACAACGAAGCGCGCACCCATTTCCGCCTTTCAGCGCGGCTTGAATGTCATTAAAATATAACTAATGTTGTCTAACTGTTGCGCGCAGCCAGGGTTTTAAAATATGACTAATAATCTCTAACTCCTTTGCGTATCTAGAATGTCAAGAGTGGTGATTCCTTCATAAGCAACATGAACTCCTAAAAAAAACAGTCCGCCGCTGTGGCTTACGGGGTTAATGCTGTTGTGTCTTAACCAGACGAAGCGGGTTCGCGTCCCACCTGGGACAATGTTTTTTTTTTACGTTTGTCTTTTATTGGAGTAAATAAAAAGGAGTTTTGTTAAGCATTTTACCAAACAAACTCCTTTTTATCTACCAAACAAACTCCTTTTTATTTACTCCAATAAAAGACAAACGTAAAAAAAAAACATTGTCCCAGGTGGGACGCGAACCCGCTTCGTCTGGTTAAGACACAACAGCATTAACCCCGTAAGCCACAGCGGCGGACTGTTTTTTTTAGGAGTTCATGTTGCTTATGAAGGAATCACCACTCTTGACATTCTAGATACGCAAAGGAGTTAGAGATTATTAGTCATATTTTAAAACCCTGGCTGCGCGCAACAGTTAGACAATATTAGTTACATTTTAATGACATTCAGGTCGCGCTGAAAGGCGGAAATGGGTGCGCGCTTCGTTGTTATTTACGTTGTAACATAAGCTGATTTGTGATCAGTTATTAACAAAAATTAAACTCAGAAACACTAATATATATATATCCAGCTAACAATTTTTTTTTAGCGGAGTCTCCTCTCTTAAAACACGAACACTCCACCCACGTGAAGAGAGCACCCCACCCACTTCCAGAGAACTGCCCACCCACTTCAAGGCGGCTCTGCGGCAAATGCGTAATGAACGCGGGTGGCCCAGAGCCACCCAGGGGCGGCCCGGGGTATTGAGGGCTGGCCAATGCGAAAACGGCTACTGTGCGAGGGGCGGGGTACACCCTGGATGGGTCGCAAGTCCATCACAGGGAGACATAGAGACAAACACTCACACCTAGGGACAATTTAGAGTTACCAATCAGCCTAACATCATGTTTTTAGTCTGTGGGAGGAAACTGGAGTACCTGGAGGAAACTCACGAATGCATGCAGAGAACATGCAAACTCCACCCAGAAAGACCCCCAGACCGGGATTTGAACCGGCAACCTTCTCGCTGAAAGGCAGCAGCTCTACCAGTTGTGCCACCGTGCTGCCCAACATAGCTACCCTTTAATGTTAAATAACTCTTAATGTTTTACTTAGTCAACTTACAAATACAGTATTTGCATAGATGTAGAAAAATATCTCTGCTGTTACAGCAAAACCTTTTAATTTGCCAGGTTATGAAACCCACATCCCTCCATATATCAATGATCAAACTTTCCAAGTGAATAAGGAAAAATAACAAGTTATGACATTAACTTTGTTCAAAACTGTTTGTCATAGTTAAGAGGGGCATAATAATGATCCAACCAACAATTGTGAGCTGCTAAGATCATGTGACAGGTGTAGCCTTTTACAAAAAACAAATGGCTACACAGTCTGGCAAGGGCCATACATCCAACTGATGACAGATGGTATTATTAAGAAAACATTTGCCTGCATAAACACATAAACCTACAATCCCAAAGACATTGCTGCAAATTTAACATAATATAAGACATTTAATAATAATAAACTCAAAATAACAGCGTACGGGTTGAAGGCTCACTTTGACATACCGGTACAGTACTTAGCTTTGTATTTGGTGTCAAAATGCCGACACAGATTGTACTCTGACGACCGCCACTGCCTAATAACACAAAAGACACAAACCTATATTCACCTTTCCACCTTTCTTGATACAGACTTCCATCTGCATCTTTTTTTCTTCTTCCTGGAATTTGGGAATCAGAGTTTGTATTTCTTAATTCCACTCGTTTGGGAAATTATATTTATGTGGAAAAACTGCAAACTAGTGGTGGGATGCTGTGACTTCGCAGGTAACATAATCGGCATGCATTATGGGAAACATAATTTGTGAGTGCACCCCTTTGACTTATGTATTGTGCGACAGACCAAAGGCGGGCCACATCTGGCCTGCGGGCCTTGAGTTTGATACACGTTCTAGATGCTATATTAGCTGTCAACACTTATGCTAAAATCTAAAATTTTTGGCTAAAGCATTTTAAAATATAGCAATTATTAAACATATTTAGTAAGTTTATTTTCAGAAAACTTAAAACTTTTGTCTGGGATCCCAAACAAACACGTCAACATTGTTTTGGTAAGATGAGTTAGCATTAGCAAGCCAGTTAGCCATGACAGCTAACGTGGTTTGGATTAATCCAGACTTTGCGGCACACGTTTGTCAGATGATGGACATACTACAGGAGTGATGTGCTTTATTGTTATGAGCAACATGCTTTGTATATTTACTTTTATGTTGAATAAATCTGTCTAAAAAATGGATCCTTGTTGGTGCAGCAGCAACAAAAAATGTTAAACTAAATTGCAGTGAGAGGAGCGTTATTCTATTTTTCTTTTAATGCTTTTATATCCTAACAAATGTGTTGGCCCAAAAGTGCTTTCTCATCAAATATTGAACACTGAATTCTATTACAGCATGTGCAGCGAAATCTCAATTCGCTAAGATCAAAGCAAAATTATTCACTTTTTTTTTTGTTACATTACACAATCGTAACAAACGAGTCGACAAGTGAAAACTTCAGGGACATCTTGTGGTTGCCAGGACACATTAGGTGTTATCAGTGGATATCTATTCATGCTGGCACTGGACGGGAGGACTCTGGCAGAAGACGTTAAGCAGGAGATGAAAAGTGCTGCTGCTTTTCAGCTGATTACAATAAAACAGCCGAAGAATTCAGTTTTAGATATTCAACTTCAGACAAACGTCGTGTGAGTCAACGGATGCCGCTGCAGGCTGCAAATCCGCCTGGGAGCAGCTTCGACTTTTAAACGTGTCTGAAAGCTGGTTGTATGAACTGAGCATTCTGAGATGGAGGTTCTGGTTTTTGTTAAACAACAGTCGCCTGCATCAAAGGTTTTCATCTCGTTTTGGTTCGAGCAGCTGGTAAATTATGATCTGGCAACCGCTCAGTCTTGTTTTGTCTCTGCTTTTACCAAACGTCTCCGGGTGAAAATAGACTTTGATGTAAAAATCACACTAAACTCCCCGCCTCGCACGGTTCAGTGACACGTTAGTTAGAGCTGAGAACTTGAAGTAATTCAAGCTGGGAACACAGGGTGGACAGGGTTGGACAGGGTGGTGCAGCGGGAGAGGTACGTTTTGTCTTATTTAGCTGCAAGACGTCGTTTCTACCAAGAGTTAAATTAAACACCCGAACCTTTCCCAGAAAACAGTCTACACAGGCCCGTAAGAAAAGCTGAAAATAAAAATCAGGATCTAAAATAAACAGAAGTTAATCTCAAGTTTAGCAAATTTTAGCTACGGTTTTATTAGTTTAATTTTTTAGCTAGTGTTTTGCTTTTTAACTTTTAGCTAGTGCCTTGCTTCTTCTTATCTCTTTTTTGGCTTCTATCTAGTGTTTTGTTTCTTTTATAATTTACCATTGTTTTACTTATTTTAGCTTTAGCTTGTTTAGCTACTTTTAGATTTTAGCTAGTGTCTTGCTTTTGGTTTTTGCATCTTCTCGTTTTGGCTTCTATCTAGTGTTTTGTTTATTTGATAATTTACCTATTGTTTTACTTTTTTTAGCTTTAGCTTGCATTTAGCTACTTTTAGCTTTTAGCTGGTGTCTCGCTTTTGTTTTTTGTGTCTTCTCATTTTGGCTTTATTCTTCCATCAGTTAGTGTTTTACTTATTTTAGCTTTAGCTCATGTTTAGGTATTTTAGCTAGTGTTTTTCCACCTGTAGCTTGTAGCTAGTGTCTTGCTTCTGATATACTTTTAGCTAGTGTTTTTTTCCCTTCTTGCTTCAGTCTAGTGTTCAATTTCTTTTATAATTTAGCTACTGGTGTATTTGTTTTAGCTATAGCTCATGTTTAGGCACTTTTAGCTACTGTTTTACAAAGTACCGGTACTTGTTTTAGTTTTAGCTAATGTTTAGCTACTTTCAGCTAGTGTTTAGGTATGTTAAGTTACTGTTTTGCTACCTTTAGCGTTTAGCTAGTGTCTTGCCTTTGTTTTTTGCATCTTAGCATTTTGGCTTCTATCTAGTGTTTAGTTTCTTTTATAATTTATTGTTTTACTTCTTTTAGCTTTAGCTTGTGTTTACCTACTTTTAGCTTTAAGCTGGTGTCTCACTTATGTTTTTGTGTCTTCTCATTTTGGCTTCTATCTAGTGTTCTTGTTCTTTCATCATTTAGATAATGTTTTACTTGTTTTAGCTTTAGCTCATGTTTAGCTACTTTTGGCTAGTGTCTTGGTAAGTTAAGCTAGTGTTTTGCTAAATTTAGCTTTTAGCTAGTGTTTTTCTTCTTTTAGCTTGCATTTTGATTTTTGGGGGGCATTTAGCGTGGCCAGACAGCATCGGATGGTTGTGTGTAGAATGACTGTTGTTGCGAAGAAGAGAAAAAGAGTAAAATCAGAGAAGAAGACCAAATGGTGGAAGCTAAAGAAGGAAGAATGTTGTGAGAAATTCAGAGACGAGCTGTTAAAGGCTCTGGGTGGTAAGAAAGAGCTTCCAAGTGACTGGGCTACTACAGCAACAGTAATTAGAGAGACAGGTAGGAAGGTACTTGGTGTGTCATCTGGACAGAGAATGGATGATAAGGAAACCTGGTGGTGGAATAGTGAAGTGCAGGACGCCATTCAAAGAAAGAGATTAGCCAAGAAGAAATATGACAGTGAGAGGACTGAAGAGAGGAGACAGGAATATAAGGAGATGGGACATAGAGCAAAGAGGGAAGTAGCTAAGGCAAAGCAGAGGGCGTACAATGAGTTGTATGGGAGACTGGACACTAAAGAGGGCGAGAAGGACTTGTACCGATTGGCAAGACAGAGGGATCAGGCTGGAAAGGATGTGCAGCAGGTTAGGCTTATTAAAGATGGGAATGGGAATGTTCTAACAAGTGAGGAGAGTGTGATGGGAAGATGGAAGGATTACTTTGAGGAGCTAATGAATGAAGAGAATGAAAGAGAAAGAAGAGTGGAGGTCATAGAAACTGTGGACCAGGAAGTGGGAAAGATTAGTGAGGGTGAAGTCCGGAAAGCTTTGAAAAGAATGAAGAAGGGGAAGGCAGTAGGACCTGATGACATACCAGTGGAGGTTTGGAAATGTCTTGGAGAGATGGCAGTGAGGTTTTTGACTCAAATATTTAATGGAATATTTGAGGGTGAGAAAATGCCTGAAGAATGGAGAAGAAGTGTGCTGGTTCCCATTTTTAAGAACAAGGGTGATGTACAGAGTTGTAGCAACTACAGGGGAATTAAGTTGATGAGCCACACAATGAAGATCTGGGAGAGAGTTGTGGAAGCAAGGCTTAGACAAGAGGTGACTATCTGTGAGCAGCAGTATGGTTTCATGCCAAGAAAGAGCACCACAGATGCCATCTTTGCTTTGAGGATGTTGATAGAGAAGTACAGAGAGGGTCAGAAAGAACTCCATTGTGTGTTTGTGGATTTAGAAAAAGCATATGACAGGGTGCCAAGAGAGGAGGTGTGGTATTGCATGAGGAAATCTGGAGTGGCAGAAAAGTATGTTAGACTGGTACAGGACATGTATGAAGACAGCAGGACAGTGGTGAGATGTGCTGTAGGAGTGACAGATAGCTTCAATGTGGAGGTGGGATTGCATCAAGGATCGGCTCTGAGCCCCTTCTTGTTTGCTCTGGTGATGGACCGACTAACAGATGAGGTCAGGCAGGAATCCCCATGGACTATGATGTTTGCAGATGACATTGTGATATGTGGTGAGAACAGGGAACAAGTGGAAGAGAACTTGGAGAGGTGGAGGTATGCACTTGAAAGAAGAGGAATGAAAGTCAGCCGTAGTAAGACAGAGTACATGTGTGTGAATGAGAGGGAGGCCAGTGGAACAGTGAGGCTACAAGGAGCAGAGGTCACAAAGGTGCAGGACTTCAAGTACTTGGGGTCCACTGTCCAGGAAAATGGGGAATGTGGTAAAGAGGTGAAGAAGAGAGTCCAGGCAGGATGGAGCGGATGGAGAAAAGTTTCAGGAGTGATTTGTGACAAAAAGGTGTCAGCAAAGGTCAAAGGAAAAGTTTACAAGACAGTGGTGAGACCAGCTATGTTGTATGGTCTGGAGACAGTGTCATTGACAAAAAGACAGGAGAAAGAACTGGAAGTAGCAGAAATGAAGATGCTGAGGTTCTCCTTAGGAGTGACAAGGATGGATAAGATCAGGAATGAGATAATCAGAGGTACAGCACATGTTGAACAACTGGGAGATAAATGGTTTGGACATGTCCAGAGGAGGGACAGTGGGTATATTGGTAGAAGGATGTTAGAAATGCAGCTGCCAGGAAAAAGACACAGAGGAAGGCCAAAGAGGAGATATATGGATGCAGTTAGAGAGGACATGAAGGTAGTTGGAGTGAGGACAGAGGATGCAGAGGACAGAGTGAGGTGGAGGAGGATGACTCGCTGTGGCGACCCCTGAAAAGGGAAAAGCCGAAAGAAGAAGAAGAAGAAGATTTAGCTAGTTTCCTTATTTTATCGTTAGTTAGTGTTTTGCTCTTATTAGGTTTTAGCTATCATTTTGCTTATTTCATCTTTTAGCTAGTGTCTTCTTGTGCGTAATGTTCTTTTTGTGGATTTCAGCTAGTGCTTTGCTACTTTGTGCTAGTATTTTGATACATTTGGCCTTCATTTGTCTTCTAACTAATGTCGGGTTTCTTTTAGCTGGTGTTCAATTTCCTTTAGCTATAACAACTCAGTTTCAGCTTCTTCAGCTAATTTCAGCAGCCACACAGCGCTCACTATTCTCACAATGAGGTTTCACTTGTTTGTATTTTAAACGCGCCGTCGCTTCAAACAAAACGTGTGTTGGTACAATTTACCAGACAAAAAGCCGGGTAAACAACAAACTTCTTCGGAGCTTCAAAGAACCACAGAGTGTTTTTGAAGTTCAGCATCTTTTAAAGCAGAAAAAACACCCGATCCTTCGGCTCTGATGAAACTGAATCAGTCTCACCTGTTTTCACTGATCACCTACAGTATACACAAGTTATAAATAAATGCCAAAATGAGTTCCGTGTCTTGTTTATGAGAAATATAGTTTTTGTTTTATGAACAAGATTTCTCATTTTTAGAGTCGTGAACCGTGAACCACTCGGAAGTGAAAGGTGGGCGTTGTGTGTTATGTTTACCATGACGTAAGACAAGACGTGCTCTACTTGTACTAGTTACACGGTCTACTACGCTCTAACTGAAGGACTGACTTTATCGTGACCAAATATTTGCACGTTTCTTAAAATGAACTCCGTATTTTCTGAGAAACGTCTCAATTCCAAATAACACCAAACACACGAGTGTGCAGGCTGCTCTGTGCGTCTGCTCACTCATCGAATTATGCAGAATACTGTCATTGAGGCTACAAGGGCATCGCTAAAAGCCCTCTTTATGCAAATGGGGTGGAGATGACAGCGCATGCATGTGTGTGTGCGTGTGTGTGTCACAGGCAGGACGTATCTCATAATGATAACGTATTAGAGCCAGCACGCCTGATGTGGTTTATGAGAATCACTCCCACAGAAAAAAGTGTTTCCTTTTCAGTTTGCATCACAAACACAAACGCACAACGACGCGTGATCCCTCATTTTGTTGTGTTGCATTAAGAGCTCTTTAAAGAGGAACTTACCCCACTGTGAAAGATAGCTCCGCCCCAAGACAAGATTAAAAAAATGCAAAGTGGGTGTGCCAAGAGACACCGCCTAAAGGAGGGGGAGGTGGTGGAGGGTTAGAGCGAGGAGGTGTGGCCAGGACGAGAGACCGTGACATGCAGCTAGCATTAGCATTAGAGGAGTATTCAAAATGTTGGCAGTGTGGAAGTTTTTTTTCCGTTGGTGAGGATGTCCAATTCCAAAGATTTGTGGACTATGTTGAGCCTTGCTACATCGTCCGCAGTCGGTAGATAATTTTCCGATGTAACGTTACCCGAGTTACAAGCCGTCATTTCCGACATCATTGAGAAGCTAAGAGCCGATAGCACGACTTGCTGGGTGAGTTTTACCACAGACATTTGGACGTCGTGTTAGCCCCGTTAGCATTATTAGTCTTACGGCACAATGGATAGACAATAACTTTGAACTTAAAAAGTCTGTCCTTCATGCACAGGAGTGCAGAGGATCCCACACTGCAGCTAGGAACCTGGAACAAGCCTCCACAAGTGAGACAACTTTGCATGTGACTCATGCTAATAAATAACATTTAACACTTTTCATTTTTCATTCATTCATTCAACCTTTATTTATTCAGGCTAATATAAGTTAAAGTGCTATGCATATCATGTGGCTGTTACTGAACATATGTCACCAGCTCTTACAGCTGTTGCACAATTTTTGTAGCAAATAAGCCTAAATAAGAGGCTATGTTCGGACAAAGGAACATATATAAAATATCGGTATTGGCATGGGCGTTGTGTGTTATGTTTACCATGACGTAAGACAAGACGTGCTCTACTTGTACTAGTTACACGGTCTACTACGCTCGGGCATCTGGTTAGGATGCCTCCTGGACGCCTCCCTGGTGAGGTGTTCCGGGCATGTCCCACCGGGAGGAGACCCAGAGGAAGACCCAGGATACGCTGGAGGGACTATGTTTCTCGGCTGGCCTGGGAACGCCTTGGGATTCCCCCAGAGGAGCTGCTCCAAGTGGCTGGGGAGAGGGAAGTCTGGGCCTCCCTACTTAGGCTGCTACCCCCGCGACCCGACCCCGGATAAGCGGAAGAAAATGGATGGATGGATGGATGGTATTGGCATCGGTTATCGCCCAAATAAGTTTTAACATATCGGCATATCGGCCAAAAATCCAATATCGTGAATCCCTATTTCTAAACTATAAACACTCTAAAAGAGCACAGAATGTCATGATTTCAGCTCCCTGCCTCCGCTGCTCTCAGCCACCTGCAAGCATTCTTGACCACGCCCACTTCTCTGCTCTGCATGGAGAACAGCTGATCAGCTGCAGGAGGAAGCTTATCTTGCAGTATGGGCTGCACAAAGGTGCTGGAGGTGCTAAATAATTTATTTTAATTAAAAATTCCATGCCGATCGTGCGGCTCATCCATCAATCAGCCAATTGTGTGTCAAGTCCAATCTTATTTTGAAAAAGCAAAATAGAGCGAGTCCGCGACAAACGAACCGAGAAGTAGCAAGGAACTAACTACTGTATACAGTATATATATACACACACACAAACACTCACAGACACGTGTTTATGTACATGATGTATGTATGTATTCATGTTATAGCATTGATTTTTATTGGTGAAAGATGCCAAAGCAGCAGAAAATATTTGTTTTCGTGTAGAATGCTTACATTTTATTCATATTTTCAATGATTTGATGTTTTGCATCATTAATTTCTCTCATGCTTTCTTCTTCCCTCAGCCCTTTGTGTTCCCTGTCCTCCTCCTGATCAGTCTCCACCTTCAGTTGGTAATTCTTCTCTCTTATCTTTCGCTCACCATCTTTCGGTCTCTTCCTTTGTTTACCTTTTCTCTCCGCCCTTCCTCTATCAGCTTCCTCATCGCTCTCCAAGCCACATTCACCTCCCTCCTCGCTCATACCTCTTCTCCTTTATCTCTCCGTCACACTATCTGTTCCTCGCCGTTTAAAGCTGCTTTTAGTCCTTCTGCCGTCTTTACTGTTTATCTCTGCATCTCCAGGAAAAATGCTTACATCCTCAGGTTCTGACTAGCCATCAATCCTTGTACCAACAATCCATTAACATCAATTAAATTGTGTAAAAAGATCTGTTTCTCTTAATGGCCTGAGTCGGTCATTTGGGTCTCAGACTTTGATTTCAAGCAGCAACTTTAAAACTACAGAAGTCTGAAGCTGCCAAAATCAAGAATAATACAAAAAGTGTTTCGTGCATTCTATAAATCTTCAAAAAGGAACTTTTTGTGAACCACTGAATGGATTTTGTTAAAACTTTCCTAACGTTATTATTGGACATACATCCACAACTCAACAGCTTTTGTAGTCAAGACAAATTGACACACAAAGGTGTTGCATCAATTAAATGTAAGGGGGACGTGTCCCCCTCAGATTTTAAAAATATTTGTTTGGACCCCCCCACATATACCATGAAACATTCGTTCGCCCAGCACGGTTTCTATTTCTTCATGAACAAATCCATTCCACTTGATTATTAGCAGAATATTCAAACCACTAAAAGTCCACTCCAGAGTTGTCCTTCAACAACTCACCACACAGCACGCAG
>JBBPBX010033770.1:22200-33047 GCA_038048925.1 Garcialebias charrua
AGAATAAAAATGACGGGCCGAGAAAAAAACGAAAACGGCAAAATGACTCCATTGTTGTTTGGGGTTTTAGGGAACCAAGACAGTGGGCTTGTATGAAATAGATGCCATTGTTCTCAAAACTGTAATTATCTGTAGACTTTGGATACATTAAAAAAACAAGTTTTAAAATGACAGAATATAATGTCACCAAATATTTTGTTAGTAAGTGAACAAGAGGCGTAAATGCAGCAGAATATATTTGTTTTTACAAGAATTTGTTGCTCAATGCTGCGTTCAGGACATTTACAAAAACAGCATTTTCATCAAGGCTTTGTTCTCCCCCATTAAAAGCAGTTGTGTGTGTGTCTTTTAGCAAAATATCTTATGAACCAGTGAATAGATTTGAATGAAACTCTTAGAAAGTAATCAATGGTTGTACTTCTATAACTGTTTAATGTTTGGAGTACACCCGATTTAAGATGGCTGCCACAGCTAACCAACTTTCGCCAACACAAAAACGACAACAACTCGGTCATTTCCAGGAAAACTGAGCTAAAATTTAGTTCGGTAGTAGCTGAGAGTGTCCTCCAACAAGTACTTTAAGTAAAAACAGTCAATGAAGACCTTTGGTTACATTTTTGGCATTAAAGATTGGAGTTTGCACTGCATGTCTGTTAGCAAAATATCTCATGAACCACTGAAGGGATTTCAACGATACAGACAAGAAGTAATGATTTGATGTACACATACATCTGATTAACTTTTGGGGTTAACCCGATTCACGATGGCTGCCACAGCCAACTGAACTTAAGAAACGCAAATATGGCTACTATTTACCTCTATGTATTTCCAGGCATTCCGAATGATTTTTTAAATAGGTTTTTAAATCTATATGTCATTTTTTCCACTCATGTTTTAACAGAGATGTACGTTATGGTGACGACAGTGTCTCAGTTTATTCTGTACAGAAACAAAGTCATAGTGGCTCAGTGAGTCTGTGTTTATGTGTGGCTGAACTGAGCATCTTCCATGTTTGGAAGTGCAAAAATGAAATAAACTTTTTATTTACCTGCGGTGTAAAGTTAGACTTTACCTGGTTGGGCGAGGAGCATCGTTTCTCATACGACAGCCGGTTGGCGTCAATGGAGAAGCGGAAGCTGGACCTCTTGATGCTATCCTCGGACTCGGACTTGTGAAACTTGTCGCGCCCGCCCCTCTCCTCCTCCTCCCGCTGCTTCCTCTTCTTCCGCCGGTTGCGTCGCTCCTTGGCGCTTTTCGAGCTGAGCTTGGACGTCCCCGAGGACGACTCCGAGGTGGGGGCCCCTCTCCCGCTGTACTCGCCGCTCTCCGCGGCCGCTGCTGCCACGGCAACCTGTCAGCCAATCACAGAGAGACAGTCGTCATGGCGACCCGACTGCCTGTGTCTCAGAGGCGGAGGAGAGGGGCTGGCAGCATGAATGCGAACAGCCAAACAGGCCTGCTAAAAATGGACGTCTGAATGGTTTTATCCTACAGTTATAAGATTCAGTGAGTGCATGGAGAGTTCCTCAAAATACTGTTTGTTTAAAAAAAAACAAGAACTATAAGAAGAAAAACCAATAAACAATAACAAGCTTGTGTTTTTAAAAAGTGAAAGCATTGGTAAATGACAACACAATGAGGGGTGTGAACAGTGCAAAGATTCAAAAGTTAAATGTGAACGTGCACGCCCCCTGATAAGATGGTTAAACCATTAAAAGGATGGAGCAGAGGTGGAGGTCTGAAGGGAAACAAAAGAAGAGCACCGCCACCACAGCAGAGAAGGGAACAGCTTTGACGCACCAAAAACAGGAAAAAAGACTGAACAAGTTAATAAAATGGCCTCGACTAAAAGGATGGCATCTTAATGTATTATTTGTTGCCCAAGCTTTTGAGTCAACAAGTGATTTCTGTAACTTTGAGACGTCTGCACCCGTCCTCGAGTACTCTGGTCCACTCCTCAGTGTCTCAGGTTTGACGGGTTCCTTCTCCAGATGTTTCATCTCCTTCCACAGATTTCTACAGGATTTAGATCAGGGCTCAGAACTTCAGAGCACTCCAATGTTTGGTTCTGAGCCGTTTTGAGCCTGAGTTTTGGGTCATTTTCCGCAATATCAGTGGTTCCCGACACTGATCCTTGAGAAACACCATCCTGCACGTTTTGTTTCCCTGTTCCAACACACCTGATTCAGTGATTTAATTACTTCAAGTTCGGAAGAAGCTCGTTAGTTACTCGTTCATTCAAATCAGGTGTGTCAAAGCAGGAAAACAACTAAAACAAAGGATGGTGTTCCTCAAGGACCAATGTTAGGAACCACTGTGTTAGATGACCAATGACCAGCAAGTGAGGTCAAGGTAAGGTCAAGGTTCTTTATCGTCATTCGCATCACATGTCGTACATGTGGTGGAATGAATTGAGACCAATTGGATTGGACATGTCCAGAGGAGGGACCGTGGGTATATTGGTAGAAGGATGTTAGAAATGCAGCTGCCAGGACAAAGACAAAGAGGAGATATATGATGCAGTTAGAGAGGACATGGAGGTAGTTGGAGGGAGGGCAGAGGATGCAGAGGACAATGATGGAGGAGCATGTCTTGTTGTGGTGACCCTTAAATAAAGAGCCGAAGAAGAAGAAGAAGACTCTCCCTAACTACAATCAGCTCAGTCAATAAAACAGCCCGTTAAATCACAATGTCCCCACTATCCGGAACGTCTCTTGGGCTCCATGTTTATCTCTTTAGGTCGAGTGGGGGAGCTCTGAGCACAGAGGGAGTAGCAGAGGGTGTCTGCCATCCCCGACATTAAATCCCCCACGTCTCCAAGGCAACTGGCTTCCCAGTAGAGACCAAACATCAACTGTTGCATTCTGCAAGCTCAACAAAAAACATCCCTCATATGCTTTGCTTACTTGTGCATTTTCAACCAACATTCCCAGTCCGATTCAGTGTTCCCCTACCATTATCCAAGTAGGGCATCCCGTCCTGTCAACAGGACAGAGCACCCCGCCTACGAAACTCTGATTAAATACATCAAAGTAAAGGGTGAGTCCTGCGCGCTGACGGAAATAATACCACCAAACTGTTTGTTTTTTAACGACCCGCGACCATCAGGTCGTGGTGGTGGGTTATTAACTATCTTCAAATCAACTTTTGACTGTAAACAACTGTCCATCCCAGTCTCCTGCTCCAGTTTTGAGCTGACTGTGTTTGAACTAGGACATTCACCTGTAACTTTGTGTGCTCTTGTCTACCGGCCGCCTCGCTCCAAGAACTTCATCAGCGAGTTTTCTGATTTCTTGGCTGAAATTACAGCTAAATATTCTCGGGTCGTCATTTCAGGCGACTTCAACTTGCACGTGTGTTGTCCTGAGAAGCCCATGGTTAAGGACTTTTTAGATTTATTGGACTCATTTAATTTAACTCAACACGTGAACTCTTCCACACAGCAGCGTGGACATTTGTTGGACCTTGTTTTAACATGTGATGTGACCGTTTCAAACCTTGAAATAGGAGACAATGCATTCTCAGATCATAGGCCAGTGAATTTTCAGGTCAACATCCCCCATGTAACACCTAAAACATGCATTCCTGCACGTAAAGGCAGGAATGTTAACCATTTAACTGCCGCACGTTTCACTGAGGTCTACAACAATGACATGTTAATTCAGCCCCCGGGGTTCCTCTCCAGCACTGAGGAGCTGACAAACCAGTTTGACTCTGTTTGTTTAAAGGCTTTGGACCAAGTGGCGCCTATTAAATCTAGGAGACCAAAACTCAGGGCTGAACCGTGGCTGAACGACACGACCAGAGCTGTTAGGCAGCAATGCCGAAAGGTGGAGAGGAAGTGGAAAAAAGACAGTCTGCAGGTCTCTTTTGAGATGGTAAAAGAGAGCTGGCGCCGATATCAGAAAGCAGTGAAAACTGCTAAATCACAATACTTCTCTGATATCATTGCTGCAAATTCTCGTAACCCTCGAGTTCTGTTCTCCACCCTAAACTCTGTTCTCCACCTCACTGAACAATCACCCATGGAAGCCTCGACTGAGCTGTGCGAGAACTTCCAACATTTCTTTTTAGATAAAATCGCAACCACCAGGGCTCTCATTTCTCCCCCATCTCACGATCCATCCATCCCACCTCAATCTGTTGCTGTGTTTGAACATTTTGAACCAGTCTCTCTGTCCTCTCTAGAGCAGGTCATGTGCAGCATGAAACCATCTGGCTCCCCCTTCGATGTGGTCCCTCCTCGGCTTCTAAAGGAGGTTTTTCACACTCTAGGTCCCTCCATTCTCTCGATTGTAAATAGCAGTCTATCTTCGGGTGTGGTGCCAAAATCATTAAAACATGCTGCTGTTCAACCCCTCCTGAAAAAACCAAACCTCGACCCGTCAGTATTATCCAATTTCAGGCCTGTCTCCAGACTCCCATTTGTTTCTAAACTTCTAGAGAAAATAGTTGAGTCCCAACTAAAGTGCTTCCTGGAGGATCACGCTATCCCCGAGCTATTCCAGTCTGGCTTCAAATCCCTCCACAGCACTGAGACTGCCCTACTGAAGGTTTTTAACGACATCTTTCTATCCACAGATACTGGTGACTCTGTGCTGCTTGTCCTATTGGACCTCACATCCGCTTTCGACACCATCGACCATGAGATCCTCATTGCTAGGTTGGAGCAGTGGGTGGGCATCTCAGGATCAGCCCTAAACTGGTTCAGATCCTACCTCTCTGACAGGTCTTTTTGTGTGTCCATCAATGATTTTACTTCTGCAGTGGCGGCTCTTAAATGGGGGGTTCCGCAGGGGTCCATCCTGGGTCCTCTCTTGTTCTCCTTATACCTGCTGCCACTCGGTGCTATTTTCCGGAAACACAATATACCTTTCCACTTCTACGCTGATGACTGTCAAATCTACTTCCCCCTAAGACAAAATGGTACAGGCTCTATTCAACCTCTGCTCGACTGCCTGGCTGACATCAGGGACTGGATGGCTTTAAATTTCTTAAGCTTCAATGATAAGAAGTCTGAAGCCATATTGTTCCTTCCCAATGACACAACCTCAAACCACTGCATTGACCTGTCTGCTCTACCCCTATCCGAAAAACAAAAAGTCAAAAATCTGGGAGTGATAATGGATCCTTCCATGAAACTCAACAGTCATGTAAACATGATCGTCAAATCCTGTTTTTTCCAGCTGAGACGTCTGTCTAAGCTGAAGCCCATATTATCCAAAAAGCACCTGGAGACAGTGATTCACGCATTCATTACATCTAGGCTTGATTACTGCAATTCACTTCTGTTTGGCGTCAGTCAAGCCACCATTGCACGATTACAACTGGTTCAGAACGCAGCTGCCCGATTTTTAACCAGCACACGCAAAAGAGAGCACATTACACCAGTCTTGGCCTCCCTTCACTGGCTACCGGTTCATCTTCGAATCCAATTCAAAATTCTCATGTATGTCTACAAATCGCTGAACAGTCTCGCCCCCGCCTATCTCTCGGATCTGATACACCCATATGTCCCTCCACGTGCTTTGAGGTCAGAGGATCAGGTACTCTTAATAGTTCCAGAAACTCGCCTTAAGCGCAGGGGTGACAGGGCGTTCTCTGTAGCAGGCCCAAGACTCTGGAACGAGTTACCGCTGCTCATCAAACAGGCCCCCTCCCTCTCGGTTTTCAAATCCCGGTTAAAAACTCACTACTACTCCATCGCTTTCAATGCCAGCTGATTTGTATTGGATCGTTTGATTTATGATCTGCAATGTTTTTATGTTTTTCGTGTTGTACTTCATTGTCTGTGTTGCCTGTTGCGTGTTTGTTTGTCCAGCACTTTGGTGTGGACTTGTTCCTGTTTAAAGTGCTTTATAAATAAAATGGTATGGTAAATGGTATGGTAAGTACGGAAAAGCCTACCTGAGCTTCCTCCTGCTGTCTCTTCAGCTGTTCCAACATGGCCTGGAACTCCTCCTCCTTCTGCTGAGCCTCCTCAATGGTGGCCTGGTTCTGCTCGTCATACGCCATGGCCACCACAGCCAGGATCAGATTGATGAGGTAGAAGGAGCCCAAGAATATCACCAGCACGAAGAAGATCATGTAGGGCTTCCCCGCCGCTCGCAAGGTCTGACGTACCCGACACAATGAGGAGGATATTCAAACACCGTGGTCACAAACTGAGCAAGTGATCCGACGTTGACCCCAAAGAAGTCCCAGACATGGTGCACAATTCCACCAACCTGCTGGTAGAGGTTCTCCCAGAAGTCCTGCGTCATTAGTCGGAACAGAGACAGGAAGGCCCAGCTGAAGGTGTCGAAGCTCGTGTAGCCATAGTCTGGATTACGACCCCCTTTGATGCACATGAAGCCCTCCGGACAGAGCCTTTTCAAGAGACAGAAGGTCTTTAAACTACTATTTTCACCAGAAACTTGGTCCGCTTTTGTTCTTTAGCGTTCTAACGGGTAAATTTACCAAATATTTTCAACCAATTTGTGGAGGACTAACAAAAAAACAACATACAGTTCTATATGTAGTGACATGCTAGGAGGCTATAAGCTTTAATTGATTTAAGACCATCAAAACATTCAGTGTGTAAAGATAATTTATTATGTTGAGCTGTTGGATTCCTTTATAAGTTCTCCTATAAGTATGTCTAATTATTAGTAGCTGTTTGGTACTTGGATACTGTGTAATATTTCATCTGTTCTACAAAAGCTAAGTCTGGTCCTCTGGACATTCAAAAAACAAAACAAAACAAAGCTAGTTTCGACAGTTTTTTTTTTTAGAATCATCACGTCCGAAAGCATTGAAAAAAACTTTCATTGTCTTGACGGCATATGCCTCCTCTGTCTTTTTAAACCCCTTGCAGATACCACCAACAGCTATCACGCCAATCAACCTAAAATTTGGCCGATTCTTGTTGAGCAAACGGTGTGACTACTTTTCCTGTTTACAAGTGAAGACTACCGTAAATTTTCTATACCACAAGAAATGAAGCTAGCAGCCACACTGTAGTTTAGATTCCTGAAAGGCCTTGGCGTGGTGGATGCAGTAGATACTAGTTGCGTATGCTGAGCTCTGTGGTGCATTTAAATGTCCATATAAATAAAACATGTCAAGCCTTACCCTGCACCACTGCCATTTCCACATAGCAGCGCATCCCTACGGCCAGGGAGGTAATAGTAATTACCTAAAGTAGAGGTGGGAGGGAGAGACAGAGGGATGGTCAGTCAGAGCCACATCACAGCACTGAGGCAGCAGATTAAGGCCCTGTTTACATGGGCACGGTGGGGGGAAACGGAGGTTTTGGGTATGTTAATTAGAGGAAAAGATCTGCGTTAACACGGACAAATTCTGTGTTTACATGCATCCGCATGAATCCCGCCCTCATGAATCCACTCCCTCGCCCTCATGAATCCACTCCCCCGCCCTCATGAATCCACTGTAGTTACCATGCCGGGTCATTAGATGGCGCTGCAAATTTTGTACGTTCATTTAATGTGCATGCGTGTTTCCTCAGCCTGCTGCTTTCTTCTGGGCTAAAAGTTCAGCTAACAACAACTTAACAACAAGTTAAAGCTGGAATTTGGATAAGAGTCGACAGAACTGACACCAAGTGGGACCCGCTTCATCTAACAAGCTCCACACCAGTCGCCGAGTGGACCAGAACCGAGTCGACGATGTCGGACTTAGTCCGTGTAAATCAGCTGATTTATAGCAGGTAAATCGATGTTCTTAATGTTTCCTTGTGTTTGCTTTGATCACCCAACAACCAACTGAGTTATTAGTTTTTTCCTGCGAGGTTGAGAAGCTGTTCTACCAGACGGACCGGTTAGGATGTGGGACCAGTATCCAGGATGAAAACAGAGCAGAGTCCAATTCATTAACGTAGTTACGTTCGGTTAACGTGTTTTAATAATGTTCAGTGTTTGTGTGACATACAATTTGTGGTGTTGAGTAAATAAATAAATACAAAATAAACCTGGTGTCTTCATTTTCAACTTTAATAACACGCAACGTGTTACGCATCGTTTAAATGACGTAACGAGTCCAGACAGCTTCATTTAGCTCAGATAACTTTATATATCTCCCACACTAACATAAATATTGTTTATTATTGTTAAACTGATATTATTTAGCACATTTAGTATGTTATAGTGCAGCGTGACGTGTGAAATATCTGCCTGCCTCGTTCAATAAACAGTGATATTAGAACTGGATCAGACTGTGTCTCTTCTTCCAACACCAATGCAGCTACATTCAGGTGTAGATTAATTAAATATGAGACTCAAAATATATTCCATCAGTCGTAGTTCAGAATGCGGTGTGTGTCCGCCGCCATTGATGATGCTGTCTGTCCGCGCATGCGTGCTGCGTGCATGTGGTTTAAACAAAAGCTCAGCGGGAGATGTTTATGTTATCAACAGGGGGTCAGCGAAAAACCTCCACTCTGGAGGTTGGATTCAGAAACCTTCGGATTCAAAGAGGGGGGCCAGTGGTGTTGTGTAAACGATCGGCAGAACCGCAGAGAGAAAGGTGCGGTTTCACTCAAAATATGTGCCGTGTAAACGGCCCCTAAGAAAAACAACATGCATATAGTGGCTTTTCTCCATTTGCTGTTACACCCATCTAAATTCAGTCTTCTTGTGTCGCTAGAAGAACTGTACCGTCAATGCACTTAAAATCTGAGGCCATTGAGGCGCCACGCTCCAGAACAACAATGTCATTTTAATCAACTCTATCCGTCTTGCCTTGACTCTACGTCAGCTCGTCACGTAGCTTCTGCATGTTGCCTCTACAGCCTTCTAATGGTCAGTGACTCACTCTCCTCTGGCACTTCAGGTGGCTCATATCAACCAATCTCATGTCAGGCTTGCGTTGTTGTGCAGATTATCCGCCACATTTGCCTCGTTTTTCTCCACCAGCCTCTGTTGGAGAGCGTGCTCCAAGCCAACCTGTCTCTCCGTATCACGCCAGTAAACCAGTGACCTCCTCTAACACCAACCACCACTGCTACCCTACAAAGAAGCCGGCGTCTCACTTAGGTGCAGTCTTGACCCCAGTTAACCCCCTTTCGGCATCGCTTTCGCGCTATTTCACTCGGCTTACGCTCATCGTTCATGTACTCCGTCCAGTTGAAGGTGGTGTTGAAACCCGGCAGGCTCGTGTCGGTGTCATTGCTGCTGCTGCTGTTGTTTATGATGCGCATGCACTTCTGCCTCAGGTTGCCCATAAAGAGCTGCAGGCCGATCAGGGCAAAGACGCTGAGGCAGAACACGGTGAGAATCATCACGTCCGACAGCTTCTTCACCGACTGGATCAGGGCGCCCACGATGGTCTTCAGGCCTGAACGGGACAGCGGGGTGAAGGGGGCGCGGTAGAGGGACAGTGCAGAGCAATTACAGTGTGGTAATTACAGCGGGGAAGAAGCTACCAATATGAGCTTACAGTAGCAAGGAGCCATGAGGATCTGCAGTGATGCTTTCTGTATGAATTTAATATCATACAGGAACCAAACTGACGAAGTTCACTGCTTAAAATGTACAGCATGTCTTCAGCCCCAAGTTAGGATTAGGAATAAATCTGTTTGGTCTCAAAGACATGGCTAACGGGGCTTAGGAAAATCACTGCAACACTTTATGGGAGCTCGGTTTTGTGCAGTTGCTACAGTCCTCAGTCATGTGCAACAAAATCAGTGAGGACATGTTGGTTGGTACATTTGTACGAACACAGCATAACAACAATTGGGTTAAAGAATATAGGAATATGGATTACATGCTAATTTGGGTCTCTCCAGGGGTTCCCAACCCTGGTCCTTGAGGAACACCATCCTTCATGTTTTAGTTGTTTCCTTGCTCCAACACAACTGATTCAGTGATTTAATTACTTCACGTTCTACAGAAGCCATTAATTAAAATCAGGTATGTCAGAGCAGAGAAACAACTCAAACATGCAGGATGGTGTTCCTCAAGGACCAGGGTTGAGACCACTGCAAATTATATTTCCAAATAAATGCCTTGCTAACATTTAAACAAAAATATTTGGATTGTGCACAAACTAGTAATAAAAAAAGTCTAATTATTGCCCAATATTCTTTTGCCAGTGACCGTTTGTCTGTCTTTTAGCAAAATACTTCATCAGCATTTGAACAGGTTTTAATAAAATTCTCAGAAAGTAATCAGTGGGTGTCCACCTACATATAATTAGCATTTGGAGCTAAACTGATTCAAAATGGCCACCAGACTAAAGCAATCTTGGCAAACATAAAAAAAAGTTGTATTTTGGTCATTTTTACAATTTGGAGCTAAACTGATTCAAAATGGCCACCAGACTAAAGCAATCTTGGCAAACATAAAAAAAAGTTGTATTTTGGTCATTTTTACAGATACTGAGCTCATTTTGTAACAAATGATCTGTCATGAAAGGCATTGGAGAAAATACTGTTTGTTCTAATTTTTACAAAAAGTAAATAAAACACTTTCTGCTTTGAGAGCTTGAAAGCCACATTCTTTAATCCTTGTTGTAATGTTACCGTGCTCTGTCACAAATGTGTTCTTGTAAGAATATATCAACATGTTCTGGCACTGCTTGCACATGGCTTTGCAATGCCACAAAACCAGAACTAAGCAAGGTTAAGGTCAGAGTAAAGCAGAGGGTTGCATGTATGTTTGCAAAAATAACTGGATAATAATTATTTAAAAAAACTGGGATTTACAGAGTTATTAAGTTAAAGGAAGTGGGATTATGAGCAGTTATGAGCAATCTTTTACCTGTTGTAGATAGCTTCTTAAGCTACATCAATATGAAAAATTTGAATTGGATTCAGACCGGATTAATGAGCTAATGTTAGCAAAGATCAA
>JBBPBX010033771.1:0-10915 GCA_038048925.1 Garcialebias charrua
CTACATGCTACGACCAGCTGCTTCTCTACTACTTAGCTCTCAAAGAAAGCAGACATTTAACAGCATCTCTATGCACAGTTTTCAACTAAAAAAAAAGGTGAGGGTGAATATAGCTTTTTACTTACTTCTGTAAGGATATATGCACCAGTCAGTTTTGCTGACTGTACAATATTCCAGATGAAATATTGAGTAGATTTTATCTGACACAAACTTATCATCAATATTAAACGAGTTCTCTCTTTTTCAGGATTTAAACAAGAAATTGTGACTAGACAAGATGTAACTTGACAGGAACTGTTATTTATGTTGGTCCACCAGGAGATGAACCATTTAATAACAGAATTATTAAATTACATCAAACATTCATATAATGGATTGGTTCTGATTTAATTTGCATATAAAACTTAACTGTAGACAGATTCAGAATTTAGATACAACAGACAAGTAAAAGATGACATTTACTTATTTCTGCAGGCACTTTTAATTTACCGTATTTTTCGGAGTATAGGTCGCAACTGAGTATAGGTCACACCTACATCTAATTGTGGACCGTGTTTAGCTCTGCTGCAAATGTCTCTTCCACAGGAGCGCACAGCAAGACTTTTGAGAAGATTAACACTTAAAAACATTTAATTGTTTGATAAAAAATTATAGCAAATATGTGTCTGAGCTGAACTTTTCTTTAATAAATTAATAATTTTAGCAGGATAAACACCTAAAAAAAGATTTGTTAGCTGACATTATTGTAAGAGTGTGTCTCAGTTTAATATTTGTTAATAAATTACAGTATTACAAATCAGCTTATTTTATAAAAAGCCATATATATAGGTTGCAGGCCATGAAAAAAATGATAAAAAGGTGCGACCTATACTCCGAAAAATACGGTAGTTTGTTACTGGCAAAAATTAGAAAGTTTTAAAGGGAAGTTTTAACATGAGAAGGAGGAAAGGTGGAAAAGAGGAGGGGTAATATCTTGATGTGTATAACCAGAAAAAGGCACACTCTCCAGTCCGGTGTCGGCTAAACTTTGTACCGTGATGAACAACGACTTTTACCTTTGTGAAGATTTTCTTGTCTCGACTCCGGTAACTAGTCCAGCCTTATGTGCACGTCCTGCTATGACTTACAGGCAACCAGTGTCCACCTTCCAACGGTCACAAAAGTGGTTTGCCTATACAGTACACCCAACCCCCGACCTACGACTCCATCGACCTAGGCAACCCTGGACCTACGAACGAGCCATTTTAAAGAATGCCATCGATGTACGGCAAAAACTTTGTGACCTACAAACGAACCAAGTTAAAATATATAATCGAGCTACGGCATACTGATGCACGACCTACGAACGAGCCCTATTACAAGTATATAATCGAGCTACGGCGTAACTGCGTCAGTACGGCAAGCGGCCAGGTGGGGGAGGGGATTGCCTTGGCTGTTGTTTGTTGGGCATGGGCATGACACTGCGCATGACAGTGGAAAAGTACCGCCAGCGAGAGGGGGGGCTGGGCTTCCGGCGGATGTACACACAGCCGCAGTGCACCTGGCGGCGGAGGGATCCGTACAGGTAAAGCGGTACTATTTAAAGGGCTGCAGCCATTTTGTCCATCCTGGTGGATAGTTACGGCGAGAGTGAACATACGAACAACGAACAACGAACAAACGAACAAACGAACAAACAACACAACGAACAAACAACACAACGAACGAACAGGTAATAAATTTAAATTTAGCATTTTTAGATGAAAGCGAACGTTAGCACGTTAGCATTCATTTGTCAATGTTAGCAGCATTAATTTTCATTTTTGCTCCTTAGGAATTAGCACGTTAGCACGTACCCTGTACGCTACCCTATGCTAATTTTCAACGGGTCATCGAACGGACAGGTACTGTACCTAAATTACAAACTAATATTTTTTAGACGAAAGCAAACGTTTGCACGTTAGCATTCATTTGTGAAAGTTAGCATTAATTTTCATTTTTGCTCCTTAGGAATTAGCACCCCCTCCCTGGGCTGCCACCTTACCGTGGTGGAGGGGTTTGAGTGTCCCAATGATCCTAGGAGCTATGCTGTCAGGGGCTTCATGCCCCTAGTAGGGTCACCCAAGGCAGACAGGTCCTAGGTGAGGGACCAGACAAAGTGCAGCCCAAAGACCCCTTATGATGAGTCAAATCACTGGAAACAATGTTCCCTCGCCCGGACGCGGGTCACCGGGGCCCCACTCTGGAGCCAGGCCCGGAGGAGGGGCACGTTGGCGAGCGCCTGGTGGCCGGGCTTTTACCCATGGAGCTCGGCCGGGCACAGCCCGAAGAGGAGACGTGGGTCCCCCTTCCCATGGGCTCACCACCTGTGGGAGGGGCCAAAGGGGTCGGGTGCATTGTGGAATGGGTGGTGGCCGAGGACGGGGACCCTGGCGGTCTGATCCTCGGCTACAGAAGCTGGCCATTGGGACATGGAATGTCACCTCTCTGGTGGGGAAGGAGCCTGAGCTAGTGTGTGAGGTTGAGAGGTTCCGGCTAGAAATAGTCGGACTCACCTCAACGCATGGCTCTGGCTCTGGAACCAGTTTCCTTGAGAGGGGTTGGACACTCTTCCACTCTGGAGTTGCCCCTGGTGAGAGGCGCCGAGCAGGAGTGGGCATACTTGTTGCCCCCCATCTTGGTGCCTGTACGTTGGGGTTCACCCCGGTGAACGAGAGGGTAGCCTCCCTTCGCCTACGTGTGGGGGGACGGGCTCTGACTGTTGTTTGTGCCTATGCGCCAAACGGCAGCGCAGATTACCCACCCTTTTTGGAGTCCTTGGAGGGGGTATTGGAGGGTGCGCCTCCTGGGGACTCCCTTGTTCTGCTGGGGGACTTCAACGCTCACGTGGGCAATGACAGTGAGACCTGGAGGGGTGTGGTTGGGAGGAACGGCCCCCCTGATCTGAACCCGAGTGGTGTTCTGTTGTTGGACTTCTGTGCTCGTCATGGATTGTCCATAACGAACACCATGTTCAGGCATAAGGGTGTCCATATGTGCTCTTGGCACCAGGACACCCTAGGTCGCAGCTCGATGATCGACTTTGTTGTCGTCTCATCTGATCTGCGGCCGCATGTCTTGGACACTCGGGTGAAGAGAGGGGCGGAGCTGTCAACTGACCACTACCTGGTGATGAGTTGGCTCCGATGGTGGGGGAGGATGCCGGTCAGACCTGGCAGGCCCAAACGTATTGTGAGGGTCTGCTGGGAACGTCTGGCAGAGTCTCCCGTAAGACGGAGCTTTAACTCCCACCTCCGGGAGAGCTTTGAACACGTTCCGAGGGAGGCGGGGGACATTGAGCCCGAGTGGGCCATGTTCCGCGCCTCTATTGTCGAGGCAGCTTATCGGAGTTGTGGCCGCAAGGTTGTTGGTGCCTGTCGTGGTGGCAACCCTCGAACCCGGTGGTGGACACCGGCGGTGAGGGATGCTGTCAAGCTGAAGAAGGAGTCCTATTGGGCCTTTTTGGCCTGTGGGACCCCGGAAGCAGCAGATAGGTACCGGCAGTCCAAGCGGCATGCGGCTCGGGTGGTTGCTGAGGCAAAAACTCGGGCGTGGGAGGAGTTCGGAGAGGCCATGGAGAATGACTTCCGTACGGCTTCGAGGCGATTCTGGTCCACCATCCGGCGTCTCAGGGGGGGAAAGCGGTACGCGACCAACACCATTTATGGTGGGGATGGCGTGCTGTTGACCTCAACTCGGGATGTTGTGAGTCGGTGGGCGGAATACTTCGAAGACCTCCTCAATCCTACTGGCACGTCTTCCACTGAGGAAGCGGAGCCTGGGGATTTTGGGTCGGGCTCTCCAATCTCTGGTGCTGAGGTCGCCAAGGTGGTTAAAAAGCTCCGTGGTGGCAGGGCTCCGGGGGTGGATGAGATTCGTCCTGAGTTCCTTAGGGCTCTGGATGTTGTGGGGTTGTGTTGGCTTACGCGACTCTGCAATATCGCGTGGACATCGGGGGCAGTTCCCTTGGATTGGCAGACTGGGGTGGTGGTTCCCCTATTCAAAAAGGGGGACCGTAGGGTGTGTTCCAACTATAGGGGGATCACACTCTTAAGCCTCCCTGGTAAGGTCTATTCAGGGGTTCTGGAGAGGAGGGTCCGTCGGATAGTCGAACCTCGGATTCAGGAGGAGCAGTGTGGTTTTCGTCCTGGTCGTGGAACACTAGACCAGCTCTACACCCTCAGCAGGGTCCTGGAGGGTGCGTGGGAGTTTGCCCAACCAGTTTACATGTGCTTTGTGGACTTGGAGAAGGCATTCGACCGCGTCCCTCGGGGGGTTCTGTGGGGGGTACTCCGGGAGTATGGGGTACCAGGCCCTTTGATATGGGCTGTTAGGTCCCTGTACGACCGGTGTCAGAGCATGGTCCGCATCGCTGGCAGTAAGTCAGGCTCGTTTCCGGTGAGAGTTGGACTCCGCCAAGGTTGCCCTTTGTCACCGATTCTGTTCATAACTTTTATGGACAGAATTTCTAGGCGCAGCCAAGGTGTTGAGAGGATCCGTTTTGGTGGCCTTAGAATCGCTTCTCTGTTTTTTGCAGATGATGTGGTCCTATTGGCTTCATCAGATCGTGATCTACAGCTTTCACTGGAGCGGTTTGCAGCTGAATGTGATGCGGCCGGGATGAGGATCAGTTCCTCCAAATCCGAGGCCATGGTCTTGAGCCGGAAAAGGGTAGCATGCCCTCTCCGGGTCGGGGAGGAGGTCCTGCCCCAAGTGGAGGAGTTTAAGTATCTCGGGATCTTGTTCACGAATGAGGGAAAACTGGAGCGTGAGATCGATAGGCGGATAGGTGCAGCGTCCGCAGTGAAGCGGGCGCTGTACCGGTCTGTCGTGGTGAAGAGAGAGCTGAGTCAAAAGGCAAAGCTCTCAATTTACCGATCGATCTACGTTCCCACCCTCATCTATGGTCATGAGCTCTGGGTTATGACCGAAAGAACGAGATCTCGGATACAAGCGGCTGAAATGAGTTTTCTCCGCAGGGTGTCTGGACTCTCCCTTAGAGATAGGGTGAGAAGCTCAGTCATCCGGGAGGGACTCGGAGTAGAGCCGCTGCTTCTCCACATCGAGAGGAGCCAGTTGAGGTGGCTCGGGCATCTGGTTAGGATGCCTCCTGGACGCCTCCCTGGTGAGGTGTTCCGGGCATGTCCCACCGGGAGGAGACCCAGAGGAAGACCCAGGACACGCTGGAGGGACTATGTTTCTCGGCTGGCCTGGGAACGCCTTGGGATTCCCCCAGAGGAGCTGCTCCAAGTGGCTGGGGAGAGGGAAGTCTGGGCCTCCCTACTTAGGCTGCTACCCCCGCGACCCGACCCCGGATAAGCGGAAGAAAATGGATGGATGGATGGAATTAGCACATTAGCTCGTACGGCAATTGTTGAACAATGGCTCCGAAGAGACCAGCAAAGTCCGCGGACGCGGCAGAGGGAAAAAAACCACGTAGAACCATAACACTGGAGACAAAGGCAAAAATAATTAAAATGTCAAATGAGGGCATGACACCATCCAAAATTGGACAGATGCTAGGGTATCCCAGGTCGACTGTGGGGACGATAGTGACGGACAAAGAGCGCATTCTGCAACAAGTGCGTGCTTCGGCCCTAATGCGGTCAACCATTATCACGAAACAGAGGACGGGTAGGATTGTTGAGATGGAAAGGTTGCTTGTGCTATGGCTGGAGGACAACACACAGCGGAGAATCCCAGTTGGCATGTCTGTGATTTGTGAGAAGGCGAGGATGATTTATAAGAGGCTGCAAGAACTAGGGACGAGTGGGGGAGGTGCAGGGGGGCAGGGGGTGCACAGAGCGATCAGGGTGAAGGGACGTCTTCCCAGAGCGATCCGGGTGAGGGGACGTCTTCCCAGAGCGATCCGGGTGAGGGGACGTCTTCCCAGAGCGCTGGAGGAGGGACTTCAAGCAGCACGTCAGGGGAGTTGGAGGGACCAGAGACGTTCAACGCATCAAAAGGATGGTTTGATCGTTTCAGGAAAAGACACAACTTCCACAACATCAGAGTGCAGGGTGAGCATTTAATTTCTCATTTTTATTTTTTAATACTGTAGGTACAGGTAGTCCACGACTTACGAATTATTATTATTATTTTTTCATTTTTCCTTTTATTACAGTGTTACAACAGCTTAACCATGTCATTTTGTGTGCATTTAAACAGGTGAGGCCGCCAGTGCTGACCACGAGGCAGCTGCGGCCTTCCCCGCAAGACTGGCTGACATCATCAGGGACGGCGGGTACACTGCCCAGCAGGTGTTCAACGTCGATGAGACAGGGCTGTTCTGGAAGCGTTTGCCAGACAGGACCTACATCAGTAAGGAAGAACGAACCGCACCGGGCCACAAGGTCGGCAAGGAGCGTTTGACCTTGCTGGTGGGGGGCAATGCTGCTGGTGATTGCAAACTCAAGCCGTTGTTGGTGTACCAGTTTGACAAACCCAGAGCCTTCAAAAATGTTGATAAATCACAGCTTCCAGTCTATTGGGCTGCTAATAAAAAGGCTTGGGTGACGCTGGAAGTTTTTACAAAATGGTTCACCTACAACTTTGTACCAGAGGTTTGCCACACCAAAAAGATTGCCTTCAAAATCCTGCTGGTTTTGGACAACGCTCCAGGACACCCCCCTGGTCTCACCGACTTGGACACCCATGTGAAGGTGGTGTACCTGCCTCCCAACACCACGTCTTTGATACAGCCAATGGACCAGGGGGTTATTAGTACGTTTAAGGCGTACTACCTGCAGAGAGTCATCCGTGCCGCTTTGGAGGCAACCGAGAACTCTCAGACCCTCACACTGAAAGTCTACTGACGTAGCTACAACATCCTCCATGCTATGCAGAACATTGGCCACTCCTGGGATCGTGTGACTCCAAACAACATGTGCGGAGTCTGGAAGAAGCTCTGTCCAGAGCTTGTTCAGGGGGTACACGATTCCCAGGAGGTGGACCGTGTTATCGAGGATGTTGTGAGGATGGGCAGGTCACTGGAGCTCGACATGGACCAGGACGATATCCAACACCTGCTGGGTGCATCAGGAGAGGAGCTGTCCCCAGACGACCTGATTCACCTGGACAGGCACGTCCCGGATGAGGAAGAGGATGTGGAGGAGGAGGCCATCCCTCCGACCTTCACCAGGCAGGAGATGGTGCTGGGCTTTAAAGAACTCCACAGCTTCCTGGCGAGGATGGAGAAGCAGGACCCCGATAGGGAGAGGTCCTCCAGGGTCCGTCGGGGTGTCCTGAATGAAGTTGCGTGTTACCAGCAGATCCTGGATGACAAAAAACACCAACAGGTGCAGAGCAGCATGCTCAATTATGTGACAAAGGTCACAGCACCGCCTCCAGGATCTGCTGGTGCACCAGCTGAAAGGCCATCCAGTCCTCCTACAGAAAGCCAGGAGGAGGCCATGGACAGCCCACCCTCTCCCCAGTGAAAGACGCCCAACAACCCCCCCCCTGCTCCCTCCCTCCAGGTACAGTACGTACTGTAATGAAATGTTATTTTTATTTTTCGGAGTTGTGTCATGTTACACACATTAATTTAATCTGTTACTGTAATCAATTTGTCTCTGCTTATGTTCACAGCCTGCTATTCCTCCTCCTCCCCCTCCTCTCCACCAGCTCCACCATCCCATCACTGACCTGCCCACCCTCACATTCCAGCACAGCATCGTCAGAAAGGTACAGCAAAGACATGTTAATGTTTTTTACTTTATTTTTTGTTTTATGTTACATCTACACTTACTGTAATCATCACCTCTCTGTCGACAGCCTCCAAAGCGGCACGCCCCCCTGGTCCATCCACACACGTGCACCACACCACACCACACCACACAGGTAAGCACCACACCACACAGGTAAGGAGAAGTTGTTGTCTGTGTTTTTTTATCTGCAGGTGTTGACGTTTGTGTGTGTGGGTTTCAACAGAACCACTTGCTACTCCGCCTCATGGAACAGCGTACAGTACGTACACCTGCTGCTCCACCTCATGGAACAGCCTCTGGGTGCTACGTACACCTGCTGCTCTGCCTCCAGCCTCCTGCACCTCCTCCAGCCTCCTGCCTGTCCTCCAGCTCCACACATGCGCACCACACACGTGAGGAGAAGTTGTTCTTCTATGTGTTTTTTTTTATCTGCAGGTGTTGACGTCTGTGTGGGTGTGTTTCAACAGATCATCCACTTGCTGCTCCACCTCATGGAACAGCCTCTGGTGCTACGTACACCTGCTGCTCTGCCTCCAGCCTCTCTGTCCTGCCACGTCTGTCCTGCATGCTGCCATAGCTTGTCTCCAGTGTCACCCGTTTGTGAACATCAGCAGTGAGTAGAACTTGTTCTCTGTGTGTTTTTCATGTTTTCTTTGCAGGTGATTTTCCAGCTGTAACTGCACATTTTCATGTTTGTGTTCATTCTTACACAGATCACATCTTGCACTTTCTACATGAATGGACGTCTGCCTGCCACACTGTCTTCCTGGACGTCTGTTCTTCCTGCCTCTGGTGTCCTGCATGTTGCCTCCATCCATCACCTTTGTGTCGTTCTGCCTAAATGACTGCTGCCAAAAACCAAAAAAACTTCATGTGATGCACAGACCTGCTCACATCAGGACCACACATCTGAACTGACACCTGCCTGAACTAACAGCTGGCCTAAAATGCTCCCAACATTCATTGTTGAGCAATGGCTAAGCAGTTCCATCAGATGCAGGTTTGATCATGAGAAAAACATCATCTGTCTACCTACACTTCAGTCAAAGTAAGGCAATTTTGTTTCATTTTTCTGCTGCTTCTAGCTTTTTCTGAGTTCATGGACTTCTTTCTCATGCACATGGACACACATCTACGCACTGGTTTCAAAAACATGATGGTTGCAACATGTTTCTGATAGATGTGATGCTGCTGATGGATTGATGGATGGATGGATCTGAGTTCCTGATTTGCTGCTGTTCTGATGTTAAAAGCTGCTCTTTGAGAAGTGCTAATGGTTCATGGTTGACATCATTTTGCTGATGGATGGATGGATGATGCATGTGGTTTTATGCAGATTTGCTGCAGTTCTGATGTTAAAAGCTGCACTTTGAGAAGTGTTGATGTTTCATTGTTGACATCATTTGCTGATGTGAGTTCCTGCTGATTTGCTGCTGTTCTGATGTTAAAAGATGCTCTTTGAGAAGGGTTCATGGTTGACATCATTTTGTAGGTCACAATCTACCTGATTTGCTGCAGTTCTGATGTTAAGTTACTGATGTACAGTTACTGTGTGTGTTTATGGATGAATGTGTGGTGTAATGTGTTAGATAAGTGTTTGTAAATAAAGTTCTGTGCATGTTTATGGCCCAGTATGTCTGCTTGTTCAGTCTCATGCCGATAAATATGTGTGCGGCGCTCCGTTAGCATTATTTCCGCGACCTACGAACGAAACCAGGACCTACGAACGGGACGCTATTTTCACCCCTAGCTACGGCAGAATCGAGCTACGAACGGTCCTTAGGTCCGGAACTCGTTCGTAGGTCGGGGGTTCCCTGTACTTCACAGAGTAATGGCTCAGTTCTGGTTTGGCTTTTCAAGATAAGAGATTCTTCGAAAGAATTTCAATAAAATAGAGCTTAGAGCTCAAAAACGGACTCATAGCCAGCAGTGCTATGAAGCCCCAACTGATGACGTGTCATTGGCGTTTAGACAGACGTCAATCAGTTCTTAGATGAAGACTCACATTCTAGTTCCATCCGCAGACTGCAGGAAAACAGGAAGTCAGAGCTCTTTTAAGGCTGGCTTGACCCAGAAAACGTAGCTCTTCCTGGTTGGGCCTGTGAAGCCAGGAGAGGCATATGATGACATCAGAGCGTGTCAAGAGATTAGTTCATGTCAGAAATCTAAAGAGTTAGTTTTAAGACGCCAGTATTTATGATAAAAGCTGATTAAAACAGTCAACTTCATTAACAACCTTGTTGATCTGTTGGTTTGATTAAGACAACGTCATTACAGCATCACATATGGAACTTATTAATGATAATGGCAAAAACAGATATTATTCATCTTGATTATTAAATAGGACAAAAACAAAAAGTCTCTTGTGAGGATTATTGTCCTGAGATCAAACTAAAATGAGATAAACAGTTTCACCATATCTCTACTGCAGGTTTGAGAAGAAAAATGAATCATGATCAACATTTTGAAATAATATTGGATTTCCAACTTAATAATAATAATAATACAGTAATGAATTCAATTTATAATGCACTTTTCATTAATAAAAATCTCAAACTTGAATTAAACTGTTTGAATTAAACAGTCTTTGACTATCAAACATTGAATTCAATAATGCTTACTTAACACAAGGTTATTCATTAACACGAAATAAAGGAATGAGATTCTCTTGTGACTTATTGTGTTTTGATTTAAACTAAATGTAATAAAATAGTGTTAATGTCTTTTTAATGAAAGTATCAGTGAAAAGGTGTCACTGGGACAGTTCTAAAAGACAAAGGTGTATCAGAGACCACCGTCTGGTCCACTACACTTCTACAGATAGCTTTTAGCTCGAGGAGATGATGCCCTGCCCGGCTCCGAGGCTCCGGTGGAGAAGATCGGGTAGGGACAAAAAAGAGAAGATTGGTAGACCGGCGGAGCTCCATCTAGCTCGCTCTGAATTTTATCTTTGGCCAGCAAGCACACAAAAAAATGCCAGCACTTCAGCATTAAACACGGTGTTATTATTGTTTTTAAAATCTTTAAAATAGGTTCAGCCACTACTCCGAGTCCGAGAATTGCAAATGGCGGATCGGTGTTTTGAAAAGTTTCTGAAAGATCCAGTGACTCCTACCCCTGACCAATCAGTGACCGACAGTGCGCTGATGTCATGACTGGACCCAACAAGAACCAGACCTAGGACCCCA
>JBBPBX010033771.1:20054-33047 GCA_038048925.1 Garcialebias charrua
CTGCGAGGTCTCCAGAGTCTGCTGGGCCTCCAGAGTCTGCTGGGCCTCCAGAGTCTGCGAGGTCTCCAGAGTCTGCGAGGTCTCCAGAGTCTGCGAGGTCTCCAGAGTCTGCGAGGTCTCCTGAGTCTGCGAGGTCTCCAGAGTCTGTGAGGTCTCCAGAGTCTGTGAGGTCTCCAGAGTCTGCGAGGTCTCCAGAGTCTGCGAGGTCTCCAGAGTCTGCGAGGTCTCCAGAGTCTGTGAGGTCTCCAGAGTCTGTGAGGTCTCCAGATTCTGCAAGGTCTCCAGGTTCCTCCTGCAGCAGACAACCCGTCGCCACATGTCTTCTCGGTGTTTGACTCACCTTATTACATTTGTTTCTAACTCAGGAAAAGGAAGAGGAGACCAATCATATTTGAGGGTTATCACCTCTGTAATGGTACGTCCACACCAAACGGCTTTTCAACTGCAGGAACGTCCAGTTTACATGCAAAGTCAATGGGGGACGCGCCTCCAGGCGCGTCTTGGCGTCGGGCGTCACGTCACGTGCGTGTTGAGCGTTTTGGAAGTGGCATTTGAGCGTTTTCCGTGCACGTGAACCCGCGTCAGCCTCCAAAGCACGCCTTGATTTTGTTTATGATTTCGCCGTTCAAACTCGTGAACGCGTTTGTCAACCAATCAGGGAGAGTCGGGGGGAGGAGAGAGGGGGAGAGTCCGCTATTTGACGCGGAAACGAGGGGACGGGTATTGCGCAACTATGTGACGTAGTTTGTGAGACACGGAAATAATCCGCAAAGTCCTGTTCAAGTATGGAGGAGAAATAAAAAGGACCTTGCCTGGTGGAGTGCCAGTGAGGAAGTCGGGATATCGGGTAAGTTTTAAATTGTGAACTTTTCACGTTTAGCAAGTTTAAGCTTTGCTAGCTCCCCTCCCCCCCGCCGCCACGCTGCCGCCGCTTCTCGTTCTGGTCTGGACACCACTGGGTCCAGTGCGTCCACTTGCGTGCGTGACGAGCTTTTTTGCCGTGTAAAAGCCGTTCGGTGTGGACGTACCATAAGCCTGCAGGAGGCTGATGTCACTGTAGAAACTGCCTCCTCCTCCTCCTCCTCCTCAGAGGAGCGCTTCTTCAGCAATGTTTGGTCTCCTGCAGTCAGACGCTGCATCTTCTGCAGCAACATGAAACTCCTCATAATCTTGGCCTCCAAGATCAAAATCTTAACATCACAACCTTAAAGATCAGTCTGACCCCTGACCCCTGCCTAACCTTGGTCAGACCTCCAGATCCACACCTCAGGGTCCTCAGATCCACACCTCAGGGTCCTCAGATCCACACCTCATGGTCCTCAGATCCACACCTCAGGGTCCTCAGATCCACACCTCAGGTCCTCAGATCCACACCTCAGGGTCCTCAGATCCACACCTCAGGGTCCTCAGATCCACACCTCATGGTCCTCAGATCCACACCTCAGGGTCCTCAGATCCACACCTCAGGGTCCTCAGATCCACACCTCATGGGGTCCTCAGATCCACACCTCAGGGTCCTCAGATCCACACCTCAGGGTCCTCAGATCCACACCTCAGGGTCCTCAGATCCACACCTCAGGGTCCTCAGATCCACACCTCAGGGTCCTCAGATCCACACCTCAGGGTCCTCAGATCCACACCTCAGGGTCCTCAGATCCACACCTCAGGGTCCTCAGATCCACACCTCAGGGTCCTCAGATCCACACCTCAGGGTCCTCAGATCCACACCTCAGGGTCCTCAGATCCACACCTCAGGGTCCTCAGATCCACACCTCAGGGTCCTCAGATCCACACCTCAGGGTCCTCAGATCCACACCTCAGGGTCCTCAGATCCACACCTCAGGGTCCTCAGATCCACACCTCATGGTCCTCAGATCCACACCTCAGGGTCCTCAGATCCACACCTCAGGGTCCTCAGATCCACACCTCAGGGTCCTCAGATCCACACCTCAGGGTCCTCAGATCCACACCTCAGGGTCCTCAGATCCACACCTCAGGGTCCTCAGATCCACACCTCAGGTCCTCAGATCCACACCTCAGGGTCCTCAGATCCACACCTCAGGGTCCTCAGATCCACACCTCAGGGTCCTCAGATCCACACCTCAGGTCCTCAGATCCACACCTCAGGGTCCTCAGATCCACACCTCATGGTCCTCAGATCCACACCTCATGGTCCTCAGATCCACACCTCATGGTCCTCAGATCCACACCTCATGGTCCTCAGATCCACACCTCATGGTCCTCAGATCCACACCTCAGGTCCTCAGATCCACACCTCATGGTCCTCAGATCCACACCTCATGGTCCTCAGATCCACACCTCATGGTCCTCAGATCCACACCTCATGGTCCTCAGATCCACACCTCAGGGTCCTCAGATCCACACCTCAGGGTCCTCAGATCCACACCTCATGGTCCTCAGATCCACACCTCATGGTCCTCAGATCCACACCTCAGGGTCCTCAGATCCACACCTCATGGTCCTCAGATCCACACCTCATGGTCCTCAGATCCACACCTCATGGTCCTCAGATCCACACCTCAGGGTCCTCAGATCCACACCTCATGGTCCTCAGATCCACACCTCATGGTCCTCAGATCCACACCTCATGGTCCTCAGATCCACACCTCAGGGTCCTCAGATCCACACCTCATGGTCCTCAGATCCACACCTCATGGTCCTCAGATCCACACCTCATGGTCCTCAGATCCACACCTCATGGTCCTCAGATCCACACCTCATGGTCCTCAGATCCACACCTCATGGTCCTCAGATCCACACCTCATGGTCCTCAGATCCACACCTCATGGTCCTCAGATCCACACCTCATGGTCCTCAGATCCACACCTCATGGTCCTCAGATCCACACCTCATGGTCCTCAGATCCACACCTCAGGGTCCTCAGATCCACACCTCATGGTCCTCAGATCCACACCTCATGGTCCTCAGATCCACACCTCATGGTCCTCAGATCCACACCTCATGGTCCTCAGATCCACACCTCATGGTCCTCAGATCCACACCTCATGGTCCTCAGATCCACACCTCATGGTCCTCAGATCCACACCTCATGGTCCTCAGATCCACACCTCATGGTCCTCAGATCCACACCTCATGGTCCTCAGATCCACACCTCATGGTCCTCAGATCCACACCTCATGGTCCTCAGATCCACACCTCATGGTCCTCAGATCCACACCTCATGGTCCTCAGATCCACACCTCATGGTCCTCAGATCCACACCTCATGGTCCTCAGATCCACACCTCATGGTCCTCAGATCCACACCTCATGGTCCTCAGATCCACACCTCATGGTCCTCAGATCCACACCTCATGGTCCTCAGATCCACACCTCATGGTCCTCAGATCCACACCTCATGGTCCTCAGATCCACACCTCATGGTCCTCAGATCCACACCTCATGGTCCTCAGATCCACACCTCATGGTCCTCAGATCCACACCTCATGGTCCTCAGGCAGGAACTCTTTCCCTTTAGTGAGGTTTCAGAAAGACGTGTAAAATAGTTCTGACAGAATCCGTTGTCCTCCTCAGTTGGTGGCTGAGAACCATCCCCATTTGGTTTTTGGATCAGGAACCTTGTCTGGTTTCTTCAATCTGTGTTAGTTAGGTGAACAAGCAGGTTTTTAAAACCTGAAAGAACCATGAAGGTCCAGGAGGACATGTCCTGATTAACGTCCTGATGGAGGTCAAAGGTCAATGAAACAAAGATCTGGGGTTATGCTTAAGCTGTGGAACCTGGTTCGGTTCTGTTCCTTCATGGTTCCCTGGCACAGCCTGAAACTTCATTCCAGTTTCTACTGGTCTGACCATTTGATCATCATCTTCATTAGATACGTTCAGCACTTTGTGGAGGCGGAGCTTGATTTAAAGGACTTCATAAATAACGTAGTAGTAACTATAACCTCAGAGCACACCAAGCTTCATGTTCAGTCCAACAATGTTCCGTCAGATCATCTGGACCATTTCTTTGATTGCTGAGACGTTTCGTCCTTCATCTAAAGGACTTCTTCAATCTGAGGAGCCACAAACAAACTGAGTCCCACAAGCAGCACACTCCCATAGTGGGAAAAAAACAGTTTGACGGTGATAAGATGGCCTCTGGGGCCCGCCCTCTCCCCGAAACCTCAGAGTGTTGAGTCAGAACATAACTTCCTGTTTACAGCCAACAAACAACAAAAGAGTGCTGGTGATAAGTCGAACTCCAGGGACGGGTTCCATAAATATACATAAAGTATATATACATAAAGTAAATATATACCAATATACATAAAGTAAATATAAATAAAGTAGACACAAGAAGAGCAGTCAGGAGAATCTGCCTCGAGCTGCCCCCTCAGCTCGTTTTTATACCCTGATGAGTTCAGCAGAGGTCACAGAGCTCAGGAGGCGGAGCCAGCTCCTCTGCTAACTCAAACATATGGTTCATGGGCAGAGAGAAGATTCTCAGCCATAGTAATAAAAACATCCATAACCTTTGACCAACTGTTATCAATGACCTGAGTAAAAGTACACACTACAGTAAACATACACAGTATAGTGTGTACACGACCTTCGTAAAAGTACACAGTATAGTGTGTACACAAGCTCAGTAAAAGTACACAGTGTAGTGTGTACATGAGCTCAGTAAAAGTACACACTACAGTAAACCTACACAGTATAGTGTGTACACGACCTTCGTAAAAGTACACAGTATAGTGTGTACACAAGCTCAGTAAAAGTACACAGTGTAGTGTGTACATGAGCTCAGTAAAAGTACACAGTATATAGTGTACATGAGCTCAGTAAAAGTACACAGTATAGTGTGTACATGAGCTCAGTAAAAGTACACAGTATAGTGTGTACATGAGCTCAGTAAAAGTACACAGTATAGCGTGTACATGAGCTCAGTAAAAGTACACAGTATAGAGTGTACACAAGCTCAGTAAAAGTACACAGTATAGTGTGTACATGAGCTCAGTAAAAGTACACAGTATAGTGTGTACATGAGCTCAGTAAAAGTACACAGTATAGTGTGTACATGAGCTCAGTAAAAGTACACAGTATAGTGTGTACATGAGCTCAGTAAAAGTACACAGTATAGTGTGTACATGAGCTCAGTAAAAGTACACAGTATAGTGTGTACATGAGCTCAGTAAAAGTACACAGTATAGTGTGTACATGAGCTCAGTAAAAGTACACAGTATAGTGTGTACATGAGCTCAGTAAAAGTACACAGTATAGTGTGTACATGAGCTCAGTAAAAGTACACAGTATAGTGTGTACATGAGCTCAGTAAAAGTACACAGTATAGTGTGTACATGAGCTCAGTAAAAGTACACAGTATAGTGTGTACATGAGCTCAGTAAAAGTACACAGTATAGTGTGTACATGAGCTCAGTAAAAGTACACAGTATAGTGTGTACATGAGCTCAGTAAAAGTACACAGTATAGTGTGTACATGAGCTCAGTAAAAGTACACAGTATAGTGTGTACATGAGCTCAGTAAAAGTACACAGTATAGTGTGTACATGAGCTCAGTAAAAGTACACAGTATAGTGTGTACATGAGCTCAGTAAAAGTACACAGTATAGTGTGTACATGAGCTCAGTAAAAGTACACAGTATAGTGTGTACATGAGCTCAGTAAAAGTACACAGTATAGTGTGTACATGAGCTCAGTAAAAGTACACAGTATAGTGTGTACATGAGCTCAGTAAAAGTACACAGTATAGTGTGTACATGAGCTCAGTAAAAGTACACAGTATAGTGTGTACATGAGCTCAGTAAAAGTACACAGTATAGTGTGTACATGAGCTCAGTAAAAGTACACAGTATAGTGTGTACATGAGCTTAGTAAAAGTACACAGTATAGTGTTTCACGAGCTCAGTAAAAGTACACAGTATGTAGTGTACACGAGCTCAGTAAAAGTACACAGTTTAGTGTTTCATGAGCTCAGTAAAAGTACACAGTATAGTGTTTCACGAGCTCAGTAAAAGTACACAGTATGATGTGTATACGAGCTCAGTAACAGTACACAGTATATAGTCAAAGTCAAAGTCAACTTTATTGTCAGAACTGCAATATGTACAGGACATACACAGGATTGAAATTGCGTTTCTCTCAGTCCCTCGGTGCAACAGTAACCATTTAAACACTAAAACACTGAAACATTTAATAAACATAAGCATAAAATAGTAAAAGTGTAACACTGTCCTGAGTTTTTGCATAGTAGTATAAAAGTATGAAAATTTACACCAACACTAAAACACTAAACATTTAATGAACATAAGCATAAAATGAAATAATAAAAGTGTAATACTGTCCTGAGTTTTTGCATAGTAGTATAAAAAGTATAAAAAGTATATCTATAAAATAAACTGAAGGTTCTAGCATTGACATTTGCAAAGAGTGGCAAAGCAGCATATGAGTTAATGTACACAGTATATGTATGAGGTAGTTGATGTTGGTATAGAGGCAAAGTGGCATATGCAGTAAGGCACATTGGGCATCCTTAAATAAGGCTAGTCAGAGAATACTGTATATGTATCAGCAGTAGTGTAGATATAAAAGTAGTGTAAATGTAAACAGTAGTAATAAATGTAAACAGTATTAATAAATGTAAACAGTGAATGTAAACAGTAGTATGACTATAGGCAGTAATGTAATACAAACATTAGTGCAAATATGAGAAGTAGTGCAAACTGAATGAGCACATGACCGAGAGTTTAGTGAATAACCCGTTTGATGACACAGAGTCCAGTGTTAAAAACTTTGTGTTGTGTGGTAATGTGTGAGAAAGTTTTTTGTGTTAAGGCAGTTCAAATGGGAGGGGAGGCAGAGCAGGCAGAGTGTTTAGCATCCTGACTGCCTGATGAACAGAGCTGTCTCTCAGTCTGCTGGTTCGAGCCTGGAGACTCCTCAGTCTCCTCCCTGATGGCAGCAGTCTGAAGCAGCTGTGTAGTGGGTGTGTGGGATCACCTGCCATGCAGTGGGCTTTCCGAGTGAGGCGTTTGCTGTGTAAGTCCTGCAGTGAGGGCAAGGAGGTGCCCACGATCTTCTCAGCTGCTCTCACGATGCGCTGGAGGCTCTTGCGGCAGGATGCAGTACATGCACCAAACCACACAGTGATGCAGCTGGTCAGGACACTTTCTATGGCACCTCTGTAGAAGGTGCACATGATGGGGGTTGAAGCTCCAGCCCTTTTCAGCTTGCGGAGAAAGTAGAGACGCTGGTGAGCCTTCTTGGCCAGTGCTGCAGTGTTCCTGCTCCAGGACAGGTCCTTTGAGACGTGCACTCCCAGGAACTTGGTGCTGTCCACTCTCTCCACTGCGGTGCTGTTGATGGTCAGAGGGGCATGTTGGGCATCCCTCTTCCTGAAGTCCACGACAATCTCCTTTGTCTTCTCCACGTTGAGAGTGAGATTGTTGTGTCCGCACCACAAGGCCAGGCGGCTCACCTCGTTCCTGTAGTCCGTCTCATCGTTGTTGCTGATGAGACCTACCACTGTTGTGTCGTCCGCAAACTTGATGAAGTGGTTGGAGCTGTACGATGGTGTGCAGTCGTGTGTTAGCAGGGTGAATAGAAGGGGGCTCAGCACACATCCTTGTGGGGCCCCTGTGTTCAATGTGATGGTGCTAGATGTGTTACTCCCGACCCGTACTGTCTGTGGTCTCCCGGTCAGGAAGTCTAGCAGCCAGTTACACATTGAGGTGTTCAGCCCCAGACTGTCCAGTTTAAGGATGAGCTGTTGGGGGATGATGGTGTTGAATGCTGAGCTGAAGTCGATGAACAGCATTCTAACATAATAATAATAATAATAATGTATTTTTCCTGTCATCTGCGTATGTTTCCCATACACAGACGAAATTCGTCTCTGCATTTAACCCAACCACCTACCAGGTGGTGCAGTGAGCAGCCCGAAAGCGCCCGGGGAGCTGGAGAAATAGGTGTGCACTCATAGACACCCCAAGGTGGGTAGTGGCCTTGGGGTGTCTATGAGTGCACACCTAAGAGTCCTTCGTGTCCAGATGTGTGAGAGCTGTGTGGAGGGCAGAGGAGATGGCATCGTCGGTTGAGCGATTAGGTCGGTATGCAAATTGACCTTTTACCAGTTGACGTCATCGTGCATGCGCACTCGCATTTTTCGAGAATTTACCGGAACCTGGGGCTAACGCAGCCACACTACTCGAGTGTTTTCATTAGTGCCAACGGTCGCGATGGGGAAATATGACTTTTATAGTGTTTATAATTGTTCGAGGCAACGTAAACGAGTAAAAGAAGAAGGTGAGACTTGTTCGTTTTACCAAGTCCCTCTAGGAAAGTCGAGTAAAGCGACTAAAAGAAGGAAGATGTGGCTTCAAGCGCTTCGCCGGCAGGACTTCACCCCGACACAAGCAAAGTGTGTAATCAGCATTTTTTATCTGGCATGGCAAAACTCTGTGGATTACGTTCCTACATTAGATCTTGGATATGGGAAACAGACAAAACAGAGAACAACCTCCTGCAGCTGAACAACATGCTACTGGACAGTTGCTAAGCTAGTAGCTAGCTAGTTCTACTAGACCTGGCTGTACCTCAGTCCTCTGCCTGTGTTGAAGTTTCAACCTGCGACATGCAAGGACATTCTTCCTTCAACCCCCCTGAAGAAATAACAGGCGAGTAAAATTTCATCAAAACATGCAGCTGTATAAAAATGAACAGACCACTGCACTGTTAGCCTGTTATCATTTGAACTCTTTCTGCGTTGAAAAAATATACAGTAGTAGTTTCCACAAGACAAACATGTTTTTTTTTTTAACATTATTTGAGGTCTGACAGCACTGCATCTGAAAACATTTCGGCCATTTCTCTGTTTCTGTAAATTAATAGCACAGTTTTGCTGGGAGCATCTGTGACATGCTGTCACAGAAAAAAAGAGCAATCATCCTGTCTTCAAACATATACCGATAGAGTGAAATGAGAAGAAATGGGAGAAAAAAAAAAGATTAAATGGAATTAGTGTTGTTAAAAAAATAACTAATGTATCTCAATATTTCTCAGTTGGAAAGGAATATACACATTGCTAGCATAAAGGAATATATGCTCAAACTGAGGTTGCTATTGAAAAATTAAAGGCTCTAAATAATGTTAGGTTTAAATTACAAGTTCATGCAAATGATACATTGCATAGAGGCATTTCATCATAATTCATCTGAAAAAAAGATGCAGTTGTCACTAGTTTTAATGAAAACCCTGTATCTGCCTATTCCTCGACATTTCATTTTTGTAATACATCGTCCTTTGCATGTTATGGGTCAAAACTAATGCACGCACATGCACGAGAGGTGTGTGTGTGTGTGTGACAGTGAAGTTAACCATTCATTGCTCTGTGTGTATAAGCATACAGTTTAACTATACATAAGACTGTTTTGTTTATTGTGTTTTGAGGTCTTCATATTTGTCTTCAAAAATGACAGAAGCTGTTCTTCATCACATTACAGGTGGAGCAGACCAGACAAATCATGCTGAAGTTCATGTGGAGCGACTGATTGGCCGAATAAAACCTTTCCATCTTCTGGATGGGACCTGCACCCGATTCTGGAGGACATCATACACACCTGTGCTTACGCAACTCTTTTTCAAGCAAGGTAACGGTTTTCCTCTTTTCATTCAGATTTTGGCCATTAACTTTATTTTCTATGCAAAATACAGAATGTGTGCAATAATTGAATGTAATAATTGAAATAAAAATTAAGCCATTTCAGTAATGCAGTTTATTTTGTTAACCAAAAACTGGTAGAAACATCTTGATAACATGCAAACTTCAGCTGGATTTCAATCAGTAAAATGAGAAAAGCTTCTGTTGTGATCATCTTGACATTGTGCAAAAACATCACGGGGAACTTCACAATTTCTCCAGATAAAACCTTCAGCTTTGGATAGCAGCTTCTGCATGAAAGAAAAGTCTTCACTGTTTCTACACTCTGATACTTCGTAGGAGTACAGCTGGCATTGAATCTGAGTGTAATAAGCATGTTTTCTGTTCAGTGTGATGCTTGATGTACATGTTTGTCGCATCCCAAAAATTTGCTGGATTTTTTTATCTCTAACAGACGGACTGTCCCAGACCTGTTGATGGCCAGCCGGTCAGTGGAGGCTGCCAGGAATCCATGCTTGGTGGAGACACGCAACCCTGAACGGAGCAAGGTAATGTCTTCGTTCTCCTTCATATCTGTTATCAATTTATACCTTTGTGTTGCTGCATCCTCTCTTCACTGCACGACTGCGTGTTTCTGCCTCAATTAAATCTGATTCTGCTTGTGAGACATTTAAAGACTTTTTGAACTTCTGGCAGGTCTCTCTGATGGTGTGGAGACTGGACAGGGGCCGCCGCGGTCGTCAGCGTCATCTGCCGGAGAGTCTGGATCGAGAACTGCAGCCAGGGGCACAGCATACCTCAAAAGAAAAAAACATGAAGCTTTCAAATGTAGACCAAATAAAGTAATTAAAGAAACATACAGATAAGCGTTAGTGGTTTTTATTACCGTATTTTCCGGATTATTGGTCGCACCGGAATATAGGTCGCAGTGTCCAATTATTGCCAAAAAATTGGAAAAATCCATAAATTGGTCGCACCGGAATATAGGTCGCACCTACGTCACCGCCGACGTAACGCGTCATCCACCGCTGACGCGCCGCGTGACCGCTGAGACAACCCGACAATATGGACCGAGTGTTTAGCTATGCTGCTAATGTCTGCCAGAAGCTAACAGAAGCTAAACACGAGACGAGTCCGTCTCTGAAAACACGAATAAAAAATCTCATCTCATCTCAAATGTTTTCTCCAGGACATAGTTAAGTACATTGGACCCTTATAATTACTCTGTAAGCAGAAATAAATATACACGAGTGTTTAGCTCTGCTGCTAATGTCTGCCAGAAGCTAACAGAAGCTAAACACGAGACGAGTCCGTCTCTGAAAACACGAATAAAAAATCGAATCTCATCTCAAATGTTTTCTCCAGGACATAGTTAAGTACATTGGACCCTTATAATTACTCTGTAAGCAGAAATAAATATACACGAGTGTTTAGCTCTGCTGCTAATGTCTGCCAGAAGCTAAACACGAGACGAGTCCGTCTCTGAAAACTTCTTCTTCTTCTTCTTCTTTCGGCTTTTCCCTTTTCAGGGGTCGCCACAGCGAGTCATCCTCCTCCACCTCACTCTGTCCTCTGCATCCTCTGTCCTCACTCCAACCACCTCCACGTCCTCCCTAACTGCATCCATATATCTCCTCTTTGGTCTCCCTCTTTGTCTTTTTCCTGGCAGCTGCATTTCTAACATCCTTCTACCAATATAACCACTGTCCCTCCTCTGGACATGTCCAAACCATCTCAGTCTGGCCTCCCTAACTTTATCTCCCAGTTGTTTAACATGTGCTGTACCTCTGATGATCTCATTCCTGATCTTATCCATCCTTGTCACTCCTAAGGAGAACCTCAGCATCTTCATTTCTGCTACTTCCAGTTCTTTCTCCTGTCTTTTTGTCAATGCCACTGTCTCCAGACCATACAACATAGCTGGTCTCACCACTGTCTTGTAAACTTTTCCTTTGACCTTTGCTGACACCTTTTTGTCACAAATCACTCCTGAAACTTTTCTCCATCCGCTCCATCCTGCCTGGACTCTCTTTTTCACCTCTTTACCACATTCCCCATTTTCCTGGACAGTGGACCCCAAGTACTTGAAGTCCTGCACCTTTGTGACCTCTGCTCCTTGTAGCCTCACTGTTCCACTGGCCTCCCTCTCATTCACACACATGTACTCTGTCTTACTACGACTGACTTTCATTCCTCTTCTTTCAAGAGCATACCTCCACCTCTCCAAGTTCTCTTCCACCTGTTCCCTGTTCTCACCACAGATCACAATGTCATCTGCAAACATCATAGTCCATGGGGATTCCTGCCTGACCTCATCTGTTAGTCGGTCCATCACCAGAGCAAACAAGAAGGGGCTCAGAGCCGATCCTTGATGCAATCCCACCGCCACCTTGAAGCTATCTGTCACTCCTACAGCACATCTCACCACTGTCCTGCTGTCCTCATACATGTCCTGTACCAGTCTAACATACTTTTCTGCCACTCCAGATTTCCTCATGCAATACCACACCTCTTCTCTTGGTACCCTGTCATATGCTTTTTCTAAATCCACAAACACACAATGGAGTTCTTTCTGACCCTCTCTGTACTTCTCTATCAACATCCTCAAAGCAAAGATGGCATCTGTGGTGCTCTTTCTTGGCATGAAACCATACTGCTGCTCACAGATAGTCACATCTTGTCTAAGTCTTGCTTCCACAACTCTCTCCCAGATCTTCATTGTGTGGCTCATCAACTTAATTCCCCTGTAGTTGCTACAACTCTGTACATCACCCTTGTTCTTAAAAATGGGAACCAGCACACTTCTTCTCCATTCTTCAGGCATTTTCTCACCCTCAAATATTCCATTAAATATTTGAGTCAAAAACCTCACTGCCATCTCTCCAAGACATTTCCAAACCTCCACTGGTATGTCATCAGGTCCTACTGCCTTCCCCTTCTTCATTCTTTTCAGAGCTTTCCGGACTTCACCCTCACTAATCTTTCCCACTTCCTGGTCCACAGTTTCTATTACCTCCACTCTTCTTTCTCTTTCATTCTCTTCATTCATTAGCTCCTCAAAGTAATCCTTCCATCTTCCCATCACACTCTCCTCACTTGTTAGAACATTCCCATTCCCATCTTTAATAAGCCTAACCTGCTGCACATCCTTTCCAGCCTGATCCCTCTGTCTTGCCAATCGGTACAAGTCCTTCTCGCCCTCTTTAGTGTCCAGTCTCCCATATAACTCATTGTACGCCCTCTGCTTTGCTTTAGCTACTTCCCTCTTTGCTCTATGTCCCATCTCCTTATATTCCTGTCTCCTCTCTTCAGTCCTCTCACTGTCATATTTCTTCTTGGCTAATCTCTTTCTTT
>JBBPBX010033772.1:0-33047 GCA_038048925.1 Garcialebias charrua
GGAGCTTCTCCAGATTGTCAGCTTGTCCAAACATCTAAAGTCCATAGAGAACCACCTGATCTCCACTCTTTCATTTGTGTATATATATAATATATATATATATATATAGTTATAAATATAGGTATCTATATGTATATATACTATATATATATATATAGTTATAAATATAGGTATCTATATAAAAAAATAACTATATTTATAACTACAGTATACAGTATATACTATATATATACTGTATATCTATATATGTATATATATATCTATCTATATATGTATATATATATATATATATGTATATATATCTATCTATATATCTATATATATATATATATATATCTCTATATATATATATCTATATATATATATATATATATATATATATATATATATATATCTATATATATATATATATATATATATATATATATATATCTATATATATATATATATATATATATATATATATATATATATATATATATATATATATATATATATATATATATATATATATATATATATATATATGAATGTAGAATGATGAACATATTCTACCATTGCTGTTCATCATTCTTTAGTTAGTAGCAGGTCACTTTTGTAAATGAGCCCTCGAGGCTCAATGAGATTTACCTGACTAAATAAAGGTTGAATGAATGAATGACTACTGTATATATATATATATATATACAGTATATATAAATAAAAAAATTAAGGTTCATTGATAAACTTCATCAACTCGTTTAAAAGTTCTTTTCTTTTAATTGAGGATTTTTGGGATTGAAATTGCCCCAAGGCCACACCCTGCCACAGATCTTTGGAGGACACCCCACGTGGAGATGGTCTTCATCTGGTCTCCATGGGTCAGTCCTCAGTGCTGGTTGATCACCTTCGGTCTCACGCAGGTGCAACCCACTGAGATGAGTTTGGACTCCAGGCGGTAGTGGTAGCTGTGCCTGGCCCTGGCGTCTTGACTCGCCTCAGAACCAGCACCTGATGCAGAATGGGACGGGACTCCAGGCCCCCGTCCTCCAGTCCTTGGTGGTCCAGGCAGGTTTTGAGCAAACAGTGAGCCTGCGACAGCGCATGAGGGTACATGTTGTCATCCCTGGAGATGCTGAGGACAGAGAGGAGACAAAAAACTGTTAACAGGACTCTGAGCTTCATGAAGGACAACACACTGAGGAGCTGAAGCCTCACTTGTAGGTCCACGGTGAGATGGAGTCGCTGGCCAAAGAACTGACTTTTAGGCTGGGAACTAAATTGTTTGGGTCCAAACGCAGAGGGACCGTTTCTTCTGCTAATCCTTCAAAGGACTTCCTGTGTGGCTTTGCTGCTGTCTGTGGGACCACCACCACCATCATCATCAACAGGACAGCGCTGACAACCTGAGGAAGAAGAACATTCATTCATTCAACCTTTATTTATACAGGCTAGCCTCGTTGAGCCACGGGGACTCATTTACAAGAGAGACCTGTCTCACTCACACCTAGGGTCAATTTAGAGTTACCAATCAGTCTAACATGCATGTTTTTGGTCTGTGTATGTTATACATGAACACAGAATTTTAATTAAGTCATCTTTTTAAAAATTCTTAAATTTATAAAGTTGTACATTTTCTGTGACGTGGTTAGAAAAATAAAATAATAAAAAAAATAAGCTTCAAAGATATTTATTGTCAATATTGTGCATCTGTATTATTCTAATTTTATGTCCACTAAAATTGCAGCACAGAAAAGCCATAACAATAAAGAAATACATTATATAAAAACTGGAGCGTGAGATTGATAGGCGGATAGGTGCAGCGTCCGCAGTGAAGCGGGCGCTGTACCGGTCTGTCGTGGTGAAGAGAGAGCTGAGTCAAAAGGCAAAGCTCTCAATTTACCGATCGATCTACGTTCCCACCCTCATCTATGGTCATGAGCTCTGGGTTATGACCGAAAGAACAAGATCTCGGATACAAGCGGCTGAAATGAGTTTTCTCCGCAGGGTGTCTGGACTCTCCCTTAGAGATAGGGTGAGAAGCTCAGTCATCCGGGAGGGACTCGGAGTAGAGCCGCTGCTTCTCCACATCGAGAGGAGCCAGTTGAGGTGGCTCGGGCATCTGGTTAGGATGCCTCCTGGACGCCTCCCTGGTGAGGTGTTCCGGGCATGTCCCACCGGGAGGAGACCCAGAGGAAGACCCAGGACGCGCTGGAGGGACTATGTTTCTCGGCTGGCCAGGGAACGCCTTGGGATTCCCCCAGAGGAGCTGCTCCAAGTGGCTGGGGAGAGGGAAGACTGGGCCTCCCTACTTAGGCTGCTACCCCCGCGACCCGACCCCGGATAAGAGGAAGAAAATGGATGGATGGATGGATGGATTATATAAAAACAACTATTAAACTTTGGTTTTTGTTTCTGCCTACCGTAATATCTGGTGGAAATACATTTCATAAACAATATTAGACATACAACCTTACCATCTACATTTTAAAATTGTGTAATAATATTATGATCACAGTTATATTAGTTGCAGTGCAAACCATAAAATAATCTTGACATAAATACAGTTTCCCCTTACTTACCTTGTTTCCAAAACCTGAATGGGAGTCTCCCCAAATTCACTTCTGAGACCTTCCCCAAAGTCATCATCTCTGCATAAAAACATATAATGTAGTTCAAACAATAATCAGATATTCTTTTCAACACATTTATCACACAATGACAAATTTATCTAACATATCAAAGCATGTAGGATGATTTAAAAAATAGCATCAAACAGCCATCTTCCATCCTGTTCTGCTGCTAGAAGTAAAATTTGAACTTTTTATGCTCTCCTTTCATCCTGCTTCACTGCATGCTCATGTCCGCAGCAGACAACAAACTCGTCCACCCCACCGCAAGTTTTACAGATTTTATTCCAAAAATTAATGATTTTTGAGGCCCTTTATACAGGTAAACGTCCAAAGAGGTTGAGATGTATGCATCAACAACATATATTGTGTAGTAGAACTAACAGACTTTTCGATTATGAACACCAAATGATCAGCAGACAATATGCTAATTGCTAGTTGTTGTGATCAAGCCTCTCTTACACAGACAGCGCAGTTACAGTTACTTTCATCATATCTGCTTGCTGATCCACAATACAATAAGTTAGGATAACTAAATGTACGTATCGAAACAATACTGAGGTTGAATGAGTTAGCTGCTGCCATTAGCATCACGTCAGCTGTAGGCCGGAAAACGGTTTTAGCCTGTTGTAGATAATAACATGGCATTTGCGCTATCACATGATTCAAGCAAAGACACTTACTTTTCAAGCAGGGAAGTTGCTAACTCTGCATCGCTTGGCAATCCTTTGAGCACTCGAAGCTCTCGCCACCTCCGCCATCTTGAAACAGCTACTGTTTGAGACGGGAGCGTGCCCACTGCCCGGCTGCTGCGCGCAGCCGCTGGGAGAGGCGGGGGGAGGGCGGGGGAAGCTCGTTCATGAAAATAACTCTGTTTTTATTGGCTGGTCAAAAACGGCCCGCTCTGGTTTTTATAAATGCTATTTTAACCACCGGGAGACGCCAGAGGAATATAGTATTTCTCAAAGATTACCTGTTTAACATCACTCTGACAAAAAATAGTGACTGAGAGAAGAAATATGTTTATAAAAAAAGCTACATACTGCAACTTTAAGGCAGTGCCAATGGAGATTGTAGCAGGAGTGAGCGAGTGGTGGGGTGAGTGTTGAGCTGACCAGGCAGTCGTACGCGAGCAGGAGCCCACAGGCAGCCACCATGAACGGACGGAGGAGGAGCCTGGAGGTTTCACATGTGGAGTCAGACCATGAATTCAGTGGAGAAGAGTTGGCTTGTCAAGTAATGGAGGGTGTGCTTGACACAACCCAATATTTCAAATACAACAAAATGCAGGAAAATCACATCTACTTTATTTAAAAAAAATCTGCGTCAGCCCACCCGCTAACTGCGCTCCGACATTGATCGGTGTGCAAATTAAGCCCTGTTCAGACTTACTTTTAATTTGAATAAAAGTACATCTCAGTCACCTCATTACTTTTATGTTTTTACTCCTTTTGATATAGGAACAAAAAAGAACCAAAAGTAATAATCATTTTGTCTTTGCTTTGATTTAAATAACAAAGGTGTTGAAACGTTTATCATCAGAAGACAACAGTTTATTATCAGAATGAGACTTTTTAAAGCTAAGCAACCTCTGAAAAGCACGTGCACACCTTGTGATGAAGTAAAGCCCTGCTGATGAACATCTCGTGGCTCATCTTTGACAACAAACATGTTTTGTGTTTTAGAGGGTGAGATTTTTGTAGAATCTAAAACAGAAATGAGGAGGATCAAAATGAGTGAGACCAACTTGCAGATGCTTTTAACCTGTAAAAAAAAAAGAAAGAAGCTACAGCTTGAGTCAGAGTTAGAATGTATTTCATCATGAAGCTGCTCCGGTGACTTTTCCCCACCTAATATGAACAATCTGAACGAAAACTTCCACCTGTTTGATGACTTTAATCTCTCTGGTGTCGCTGACGTTTACTTCATGAACTGGAAAAGTGTTCCATTCAGTTTGTCCTGCCTCTCGTGTTGAGCTGATGCAAAGTAAAAGCAACTCCCTCCCCTGTTTATTAACCAGTTTGACCGATTTAAAGTCTGGACAAAGACAGCATGAGGGAGCCCGCCAGCTCCCTTTTACACCCGTCAGATGCTTTGCTCCTTCAGCTCGCTCATATTGGCTGTGGAGTGAGATGTTAGTGGATGTTCATCCTTTCGTGTCCTCCACGTCCGTCTTGGCCACTCATGCATGTGTGCACGTCATTCCAGTTAGGACCTTGTTTGACCCTTGAGGTCCGGCCTCTGTTGATGTGCTCTTTCTGTGCTTTGAACTCAAACTAATGTCTAATTAACAGGAAGCTCCGTACGTGATGCACAAGAAAAACTTTAAGCAGCTGGACGGGAATGACAGATATGAAGGCTACTGCGTCGATTTAGCTGCTGAAATTGCAAAACATGTGGGGATAAGATATAAGCTCTCGATAGTGCTGGATGGGAAGTACGGAGCCAGAGATCCGGAGACTAAGACGTGGAATGGGATGGTGGGGGAACTGGTGTACGGGGTGAGTATCCGCCAGTCTGTGCAGCCTTTAAGCTGTTGATTTTCATTTAAACTTGCTAAAATATATCTCAATGATCAGAACATATATGATCGAATCAAGTCAATAACACACAATGCATGGTTATTATTCCCATTAATGTTTCCATCTTCACTCTGTTTCTCTCTGTGTCATAGGAGGTCTTCTAAAGCTCAATTTCCTGTGTGTTATGAATCGTATAAAATGGTATTATTAAAGATGCTCAGATATTACACTTGAGTTCAAATGAAATACGTAGGCCCACGTTCAAGCCTGGACCGTTTTCACTGACCCGGTGCCACATCTGACCGAGCATTCTGGTGCTTTTATGCCAACTTTAGCTGAGAGGATGTGGATTAACAGCTGATGACGTGACAGAACTGTGAACGTCTGCAGTTGTTTTATGGACAGAGGAGTTTTAGAGTAAACACACAAAGCTCCCAGAGGAAGACTAATCACATCCAACATTGTCTTTTCTGTCTCTTTAATATTCTAGCACCTCATTGGGAACAACTCCAACACTGTTAAAGCCTGATGTTGAGGAAAAGCCAACTAAAAGCCTCGGTTTCAGACAGTAAAGAAGCAGAACGCACTGATTGGTACCAGAGCCTCTGATGGAGACACCTCGACTCATTAGGAGTGGGGTAGAAGTGAGAAAATGTTCATCTTGACCTAAAAACACATGAGTGTCCCATCGCAGAGAGCGCAGGAGGGCTGGGTTGAGATGGCTTTCCATAAGCGGTTCAGGACGATCTGACAGGTTTAGGTTTGAAAATCAAAAGTGAATTTGATGCAATAATTAACAGAATGTTCTACGTCTTCTTATGTCAAAGCCAAGTTTTATTTTTCTTTCCCTGTTTGGCTGCTCTCTTTATCATAGCAAGCAAACTCACATGAGCGATTCGGTTACTGTTTTACAACAGATGCCCTTTATGTTGTAACCTGGATTTGAACCCGCAACCTCAGGATTACGCAATCAAAGCCCTGACCACTGAGCTACTGTGTTCCCTAATGTTTATGTCAAATGAACAATATAAAACTAGGCAATGAACATCACAGATTTTATGTCCAAGTTTTAAAGTAAGTTGTACTTTGTATGTCATGCAATATGGCAAGATCTTAAGCGATGTGTTAGTGCTCAGAGTCTGTGTAGCCACTGACTCTCAGCTACTACCACGCCAAATTTTAGCTCAGTATCTATAAAACGGACTGAGTTGTACTCGTTTTAAAGTTTCCTAACATCATTCAATGCGGCAGACATTTTGAATGTTGAATTAATTAATATCCATTCATTAACTACAGTACTTACAAAAAGGAGCCACACAAGGACAAGAGAAGATTTTTATGGAAGTTTACTTGCAAGGGCAGGTGGCCACGAAACAGGCTTTCACACATGTACAAAATTACATGCTCAGAGCCTCGTCAGTGAGAACCTGCACTCGGACAGAAAAGCAGGAAGTGTTTTTATAATGATGACCTGACTGAGAATTATTGCATTTGATACCTGGATTATTGAGCATGAACTTTGATGCCTTGAACCACTTTGGCCTTGGCTGCCAGCCTGGGAGGAGTCGACGAGGGACAGGACGGCCCCCAGAAACCATCTTGGCTCCAGCAAACTGGTTGGTCCACTTAAGGTGTTTACTGCTTGGTGGGGAAACAGTTTGCTGGAACTCCTCTGACCAATGAAGCCCTCTGGATAGAGGGCGAAACATCTCTATAAAAAAGAAACTGTCCAGATAACCTGACTGAGCATTATTGGATTTGGTACCTGGATGATTGAGCATGAACTTTTATGTTTTTATAATGCTTCAGCAGCTCCTCCTGACTGCGTCAGGTGCCTGCAGGCTCCTCTCTGACCTCACACATGTTAACATCACTTTCAACATTGGCAGTGATAAACATCCATAAACCTTTACCTACTTTGTAAATTCCACTGACATTGTCTGTTCATGGTTGTTTATCACAAGATACTCCTTTGCAAGTATGGATGCCTCATGCATGTGACGGAAACCCCCCCTCAGGGTGAAAACAGTCCAATCAAGTGGGAAAACACCTGAACGCCCCTTTGACAATGACCTTATATTCAGCATCCCTCCCGGGTGAGGTCAGTTCAAGAAGAATAAACAAACGTGGGGAAAACCAGAACATCAACTAATAAAAACCCTAAAAGTCAACTAAATGTTGATCAGTCATAGATGAGCAAATGATGAGAACTTTCTGAAAACTTCATTTAAACGTGTCCACTGCTCCAAGAGACATTTTACTGAGACAATGAACACACACAGCAAAAATATTATTGTGCATCACCTTCAGCAGCAGGTGATAAAAAGTGTTAAACCTGCGGTTTGTGGTCCTTGTGTGGTTTAGAGTGCAGCAAAGCTCGACGTACGAGTTTACATCTCAGCTCCTCCTCTGAGATGCTGCAGGAGAAGACGGGACGTGTCCAGAAGTGACGTAAGAGTTCTTAGCGGGTTTTATCATGCTTCTCATGGAGAAGAACTCACAAGTGATCCGGCTCCACAAAGATGATATGCATCTTTAATGAGAGCTCAGCTGCTGAATGAGTAATGCTGAGAATTTAGCTCTGAAGGCTGGAACAGAAGAGATCAGCATGCAAACAGTGTGTCACTGCAGAGTTCTTCATCTGGCACCTGACATGTCTGTAAACCCATTTAAATCGTTCTGAAAGGAACGAGCCTGACAAGCGCACGCCATCATTACTGATGTTGATCAGCGGCTCAGGCGTGAACGACCGTTTGACGTCTGAGCGTGAGGGAGATTTTGCCAAACTTTCTGTGAGTCTCTGCAAACACTGCCGGTTCAGCCTCTAACACCGGTTGCACGACCGCGAGGCGTTGCAGAGGATCTTTTCGAGGTGAACGTTACAGGCTGATTTACAATTGATGAACTGCTTGCACAAGCTTTCCCACCTCTGTCTTCCAACGCCTCAGCTTGATTCATGAGGGAGATCTGGATTCAGACAAAGCATTAACCAACACAAATGCTGAGTGACTCATTTTCAAATGGCAGATTTGTTCCCACGGGCTTTATAACAGGTCTTTTATTCAATATATGTATAAATGCTGCATTTCAGCCAGTTAGTTGTTTTTTTAAACCTATCCATGCATTGTAGAGTTGAGTTGGTTTGTTTCTGGACTTGATCAATATGTTCTATAAAATAAGAATATTTTTGGTTACCGTATTTTTCAGAGTATAGGTCGCACCTTTTTTATCATTTTTTCATGGCCTGCGACCTATACTCAGGTGCGACCTATATGGCTTTTTATAAAATAAGCTGATTTGTAATCATTTATTAACAAAAATTAAACTGAGACACACTCTTACAATAATGTCAGCTAACAAATATTTTTTTAGGTGTTTATCCTGCTAAAATTATTCATTTATTAAAGAAAAGTTCAGCTCAGACACATATTTGCTATAATTTTTATCAAACAATTAATTGTTTTTAAGTGTTAATCTTCTTAAAAGCCTTGCTGTGTGCTCCTGTGGAAGAGACATTTGCAGCAGAGCTAAACACGGTCCACATTTTGACGTAGGTGCGACCTATACTCAGGTGCGACCTATATATGGATTTTTCCAATTATTTGGCAATAATTGGACAATGCAACCTATACTCGGGTGCGACCTATACTCCGAAAAATACGGTACTTATGGTTTCTTCTCTAAGACTAACATCCTGTGTTCCTGTTTTTATCTTGTGTTTTTAACAGAGAGCTGACATAGCTGTGGCTCCACTTACAATAACTCTGGTGCGGGAAGAGGTGATAGACTTCTCAAAACCCTTCATGAGCCTGGGCATCTCTATAATGATTAAGAAGCCTCAAAAATCCAAGCCCGGGGTGTTTTCCTTCCTCGACCCTCTGGCTTATGAGATCTGGATGTGTATAGTTTTCGCCTATATCGGCGTAAGTGTGGTGCTCTTCCTGGTGAGCCGTTTCAGCCCTTATGAGTGGCACCTGGATGAGAACGATGAGGCCAAAGACCCTCAGAGCCCCCCCGACCCTCCAAATGACTTTGGGATTTTCAATAGTTTGTGGTTCTCCCTGGGTGCCTTCATGCAGCAAGGATGCGATATCTCACCAAGGTTGGTTGTTGTGTTCTCTCTCGCCACCATCTCTCGGAATGCCCCTTTCTTTTTTCTATTTTTTGCATTTTATAGTCCCAAACATGCATTTCCATCCTGCAGTGGTGCATATGGGTTATTTTGAGCATTAACGTTGCCTCTACCCACTTAACCTTGTGCCTCTCTTCATTGCATGCTCCTCTCATTCCTTTGGTTTCGAGCAAGAAGCCGTCGTTCATCCATTTGTTCTGAAGCTGCATGCTGGCACTGATGCTGTGCATCTACAAAATAACTTATATCCACCATGCTGAGGGCTGTAAAATGCACAGGGGTCATTACACTTCATTCAAAGGAACAGCTTGACGTTCCCCAAGATTCTTGGAGGGCTACCGTGTTTTTGCTGCATGTCTCATTTTACTGTCATCAACTTGGCGTTTATAACATATTTTGTGCAGAAACCCATCCCATTCTGTAATTTACAAAATGGTGATAGTCCAGCATCCCTTCACTCACCCACCTGCCCATTCATCCATCACTTGATGTATTACTGCTGTGATAACTTGCTCTTCATCTCCAAGGATTCTCACCTTCAGCATCGGTTCTTTGGTTCTGTTGACATGATGCGTTTTTTTTAGTCAAACCGCAGCTTTTCTGTCACTGTATTGTTTGTGTACACAACAACAATAATCTCTCTTGAGACTAGTATTCAGAAACCTTCAATATCAGTGTAGTGGTATACGGGGAACCCCCCTCAGATGTGTGAAATACTCTGCAGGTGTGAAGTCGCACATGTAGTCAGTTTTTCTGCACTAACAGTCACAATAAATGGAATAGAACAGTGTTTACTCACCCTTTTGCAGCATGTAGGAGCAAACCAACAACATCCTAGGTCCAAAGGAAAATTCCTGTATTCACCAGTTTGCATGTACAGTAGTCCCTCGCTACTTTGCGGTTCTTTTACCACAGACTCACTCTATCGCTGTTTTTCAAAGTAAGATTGGATATGACACACATTGGCTGATTGATGGATGAGCCGCACGATCGACATGACATTTTTATTTAAAATAAACTATTTTAACTTATTTAGCACCTGCTGCACATTTGTGCAACCCAGAGCTGCAGGATAAACTTCCTGCTGCAACTGATCAGCTGTTCTTTGTGCAGAGCGGAGAAGTGGGCGTGGTCAAGAGCGCTTGCAGGTGGCTGAGAGCAGCAGAGGCAGAGGGCTGAAATCATGACATTCTGTGCTTTTTTAGAGTGTTTAGAGTTTGAAAACATTGTTTAGAATATTGCAAGAGTGTGGGAAGGGTTTAAAACACCTTAATATATAAATATATATAAATACTAAAATAAAGTACTACCTACTTGTACTACTATTCCGCAGTTTTCACTTATCGCAGGTCTTCAGGGTACAGATACACTGTGATAAACGGGGGACTACTGTAACTGTTATCATGCAGACACTGCATGTGCAATACATTCAGCTGAGTCTCATTAGGGTTGCCAGATAGGCATATGTTTTCCCCCTCCTTTTCTGCGCACATGTTCACCAAACATAAAACATCTCATCTCCCCAACACCCTCACTCAGTGCATTGGATGGTTTGGGTCAAAATACAATCATTTTAAAGCAACAGTTAAAAAAATTAACAATTTCTTATCTGGCAACGCTGCCTGGCATGGAAACTACAGCAGATTCGTTTAAACAGGTTATTTTTGTTGGTTTGTTTTTTTGCCCCAATAAACATGAAATAAACACTGTTTCCAGAGTTCACTCCTGTTAACAGGGCTTTATTTAACTGTGAAAGATCCTAAAGAACCAGAACGCTTATGAAGGAAACATGAGGGAGCCACCATATTGTGTCTTTAAACACATACGGTGCCACCCAGATGTAAAGGATACATGTATACAGTAGGCATGTAACGGTTGTAGTTGGTGTACCGAACCGAAAAGGTACGGAGGTGGACCGAACCGAACGTGCTGTACCGAAACGGTTATTTTTTCACTCATTGAATGTTAATATGTGCGCCGCGGAACAAAATTTCCTGGGCGCGTTTCAGCACGGAGCTATTATCTCGCAGCACGCGCAGCATTAGCCGTTAGCTTCTCGCTGCGGTTTCCTGTTTGTTAACGTTATGGTTTTCTTGTTAAAAGACGAGCGCACAAAGCTGTGTGTGTGGACGTTTTTTCATGAAGACTGGATCTGCAGCAGCAACACGTCTAACGTGAACGCGCTGGAAACTACGTCATCAGAACGTGAACGAGCTGTTACAAAGTACGCTAACCACACAGCTGCATTTAAACAACTTCTACAAAGTGCGCTAACAACACAGCTGCATTTAAACAACTTCATCAGGTAATTTAGATGGGTCCAGATCAATAACACAAACTGTATGAGTTTTTAAAGCTCTGAATCTAAGTCTGAAAGTTTTTAATGCACAGTTGATCCTTGCTATGAGACATCCATCACGTCAACACTTAAGTCAAAAAGTTCAGCTCTTTATGAAAAAACTAAAACTGATGGTCAACAAGTCCTGGAGCTGATTTAAACCCTGCCCTGATGATGAGTGAGATATTCAACCGTTCAAGAGGTATTGTTATTTTATTATAATTATTATTTATAATTTATTATTATTTAAAATTATAATCTTATTAACTTATTTTTTTACCTCTGTGTTTTATTTCCAGTATTTCCAGTTACAGAGGTAGCTGCTCTCCTTCCACTTCAGGGAAATCCACCAGAGATCACCTGCTGCAGCTAAGAAGTGTGTGATGACTGAATTGAACTCTGGAACTGTTCCAGGACCAGTCCCACCAAGAAGAGGTTGTGAGTAATGAGGACAAATACAGCCACACTGGTGCTACTGGACAAAAACTTTATTAGTTAAGATTGTAAACAGTCTGTTGCTGCTTATTGTTCTGGTTCTGACTGTTATTGTATTCATTAAGATTTTTATTATTTTTAATATAATTTATTTATTGTAGAGTGCTGTTTATTTAAAATATCATCCAAATGGGTCACTTTTATTTATTACTACAATACAATACAAACATATTTTTGGCATATTTTCAAAATAAACATTTTGTAAGTCTTTATTTTGTCTTTTTTTTTGTACCGAAAATAAACCGAAAATAAACCGAACCGAGCCCTCCTTGTAATTGAACCGAACCGAAATGTGATTTTAGCGTACCGTTACACCCCTAGTATACAGTATAGGAGGTCAATATTAATACTGACCTCTTTACCTTAATTAATTTACTTATTCAGATTGAATAGTAATTTCACGGATTCTTTTCTTTTTCCGTTTACCCAATATTTCTGTGATCTTTATGATGGATAAGTAAAACAGAAGCCATAGAGTGACAATGGACACGTTAACTTAGTTTGGTATGCCAAAGACACTACCATTTATTTAGAATAAATCAACTAAATTAACACCATTACACTTGATTGACATGATTTCACTTTCTTTCAATTTAATACGTCAGCACATTTAAATTGTAACAACAGACATAAATACAGGATGTCATTATACTTAGTCTGTGGCTCAGTCTTAGCTTCAAAATAGTTACCAGCTTAGAAATGGAGATGGAGAAATTTAAGAAGGAGAGGTTAAAGGAGGAAGTTATTTATCTTGAGTGTAACCAGAAACATAGCATATAACATATATCATGAAAATGACAAAAGTTATTCTTTTGATTACATTAGAATAAATCAAAGATAGAAATAGTCTCTTTTGGTGACTATGTTCTCAGATTACAACAACATGGAATAGAAATGCACACCATCACTCGGTATCCACCGTACCACAGTTACTGCGTCCTTGCCCCGAAGTCACGCACCTCCCCTTTCTATCCCCCCTTACAACACACACACACTTAGGGAACAGTTCAGCCCCACCCTCCCCTGGCTTGTAGTTCATCCTGCTGCCCTGTGTTGCCCTGGGGTGGCTAAGCATCTATGATGCACAACTGAGAGCTTTCTATGAACACCCCCCTCCACCACCACCACCACCACCACTTCACAGACATGCGGGAAAGTTTCCACTTTCCTCACCATAACTTCATACTTGGCTTCATACCGGTCTGAAACCATGTCTGATGCAGAGATGGAATCATCCCACTTTGAATAGAGCAGAACTTTTCTCTATAAAATCTTAGTTGATCCAGTTGGACATCCAGATTATTGATAACTAAATGGTCCAGTCTAGAAATCAGCCAATGAAGCAGAGTTGTAGTATTCCACACCTCTCTGCTTCTTCTCCTCTGTTACCACCCAAAACCCCATTGAAACAGTGCCAGCTCGCCTTCAGCTCAATTAAAAAAAATAATAATCAGCTCTAAAAATATAAACCATAATATTCTTATTAAAATAAACACAGTTAGAAACACAATTTTAATGATTCAAGCAGCAAAAGCTGACTGGTGTGATGGAGAGAAACATGGCGGCTGACAGGTGAACTGCGTCTCGGCTGAGCTCCCATCAGCCCCGCTGAAAAGTTGCATTTCATGATTATATCCTCACTGACTTCAAGCTGGATTTTGTCACTGAGACTAGTATCGCTGCATAATTGAATCAACAACCTTGTTATATGACCTTTAAGCTAAAGAACTCTAAGATTTCCGTCTCTTCTCCCTTCCCGGCACGCTGCTGCGGCCACAGCCTCGGGCCACCATGATGGAGAGGCAGCGAGTACAGCAGGTGCGTCGCCCCCACCTTCACTGAGCTCTGGAGGGACAGACGAGTCAGCTCTGAGGACGGATATTCTGGCTTCAATTAAATCAGAAGTTGTAGTGATTATTAGGATGGAAATAAGAGCAGCTCCGATGAATGATTTTAATTTTATTAAGAGCGAAGCTGGAGGAGTACTAACATACGGTGGCCGAGGGGTGCAAACGCGCAGCAAAAACAGAACAGCACGCTGCAAAAAGAAAACAGCGTTCCAAAAGTTGAAACACGCATCAAAATGAAAACAACAGCGTTCCAAAAGTTGAAACACGCATCAAAATGAAAACAACAGCGTTCCAAAAGTTGAAACACGCATCAAAATGAAAACAGCGCTCCAACAGATGAGGCGCACTGCAAAAGATAAGTCGCGCTCCCAAAAGGGGACGACCTGCAAATACAGAACGAGCTGCAAATAGAAAAGCCACAACGGAAGTGCTCCAGACCACTAGGGGCAGTCGAACAAAGAACAAATCATAAAGCATATTATAGTTTTCAGAATGGCACTAGTTATTTGTGTATTTTAACTTATTTATTTTAAGAATATTTTACACTACATCGGAACTGTCACGTTGTATTTGTTTTAATAGTGTGCGGAGGAGAATCAATGCATGTATGCCAAGTTGGGTCAATGGTTAAAGAGATTGCCTTGAATGTGGGAGACCCTGGTTCAATTCCCAGTCTCGGAAATTTTCTGTTATTACTTTTTTTTTTAAAGCCTTTTGTTTTGGATAGATCGAACCAAGCAACAACAAAGAATAAACATGTAGATGTATTTATCTATTTCACCCGATCTATCCAAAACAAAAGGCTTAAAAAAATAAAAAAATAAATTATTACCACAACATTTCCAAGACTGGGAATTGAACCAGGGTCTCCTGCATTCAAGGCAATCTCTTTAAAGGGGACCTCAGATGTATTTTTTAAATTTTTATGGTATTTCTGTGGGATATCCAGACCCTATTCCTTCAATTCAATGCACAAAATAATTATTAGATAATCAATTATACCCTTTTTAATTCTGCCATTTTTAACTTTCGTTTTGAACGACCGGTTTCTTGAAGTCCACGCCCTTCAACGATCTGTTCACGCCCTCTGTAACAGCCAGTATCTGTAATGTGTTGTTGTTTTAAAATTAGCTCTTTTTTTATTACTCATTTGACTTACTGTTAGTGTTAGCTTAAGATAACTTACCGAAACCCGTCTGAGCGCGCCGCAGTTTGCTGCTCCTTTTAGCATTAGACCACCCGAATCCGAAGCTAATGTTAGCTTGTTCCTCTTCCGGTTTTCGCCAGCTCCGCTCGTTGCACGCGATGAGATTTTGGGAGTTATCGCTGTTCCAGTGAAGACAACACAAAGTTCACCAAGTGTCTCCCGTAAATTAATCTGTAAGGAGAAGGTCCTCTTGCTGCGAGCCTGCTGCGAGGCTGCTGCAAGGCTGTACAGTTGAAGCTCCGCTCCATCGCGCCGGAAGAGGGTCCCGTCGAACCCGGTCCTTCCGCCTGTGGTCCGCTCGTTTAATTTTTGCCGGCTGCGCGTTGGCAGCGATCGCAAATACACTAAAAATTGAACTAAAACATAAAAATAACAATTATACTTTATTTATAAAGCCATTTAAAAAAACACAGCTGCAACAAAGTGCTGTACACATGAAATTAAGAACATATAAACAAAAGATGAGATGAAATCATGAAAAACAACAGTCATGTGTTTAATACAGAAGTGGGTTGAGCCTAACCAGGGGTTGCTAGGTGAGGGGCTGGACTCAGGTTTGATCTGATTGGCTGGCGGCTTGTGACGTCAATAAATGCAGGAAGTGTGAATCCTGGTGTATTTATCAAAAATAAATAAATCTACTTAGAGTAAATAAACCACTGGGTGCATTTTTTTGGCACAAGGACTGTTTTTTTATGAAGTAAATACCCAAAGTTTAGTAAAAAAACATTAAAAAGTGAATTTTGCATGTGTGGTCCCCTTTAACCATTGACCCAACTTGGCATCCATGTATTGATCCTCCTCCACACACTATTAAAACATACAACGTGACAGTTCCGATGTAGTGTAAAATATTCTTTTTTTTCATTCATTCATTCAACCTTTATTTACACAGGCTAGCCTCATTGAGCCACGGGGACTCATTTACAAGAGGGACCTGTTTCACTCACATCCAGGGTCAATTTTAGAGTTACCAATCAGCCTAACATGCATGTTTTTTTTGGACTGTGGGAGTTAAAATACACAACTAGTGCCATTCCGAAAAGTATAATATGCTTTATGATTTGTTCTTTGTTCGACTGCCCCTAGTGGTCTGGAGCACTTCCGTTGTGGCTTTTCTATTTGCAGCTCGCTCTGTTTGCAGGTCGTCCCCTTTTGGGAGCGCGACTTATCTTTTGCAGTGCGCCTCATCTGTTGGAGCGCTGTTTTCATTTTGATGCGTGTTTCAACTTTTGGAACGCTGTTGTTTTCATTTTGATGTGTGTTTCAACTTTTGGAACGCTGTTGTTTTCATTTTGATGCGTGTTTCAACTTTTGGAACGCTGTTGTTTTCATTTTGATGCGTGTTTCAACTTTTGGAACGCTGTTGTTTTCATTTTGATGTGTGTTTCAACTTTTGGAACGCTGTTTTCTTTTTGCAGCGTGCTGTTCTGTTTTTGCTGCGCGTTTGCACCCCTCGGCCACCGTACTAACATGTACTGAGAATGGAAACAAATAGACTACCAAAGATTGCCTTCAACTGGAAACGACAAGGAAACAGAAAGAAAGGCAGACCCAAACTGACGTGGAGACGATCCTTTGAGAAAGACCTGAAAGAACAAGGCTTCGACTCGAGCACGGTGGAGGTGATCTCCAAGGATAGAGACCAATGGAAACAGCTTGCCGCACAATGTGCTCTCGAGCGCGGGAGGATCTAAATCTAAGTAAGAAGCTGGAGGATGAACTCTGGTGCGCTCCTGTCCTCAGCTTGTGCCGCCACCACAACAGGAAAGATGGGTCGAAACCACCGACTCCCAGCTCCATCCCTCTCCACCTCGCCTCGCTGCTGCACCTCGCTGCCCACCTCCTCCTCGCTCTCCATCTGGCTGCCCCAAGCAATAGTCGGAGAGAAGGGAGCTGTTCTTCCCCAAGCCCAACGCAAGGAGGGGATAACCTCGCCACCAGAGGAACAGCCCAGCTCTCGCTCTCTGGAGGAGCAAGGGGGGGAGTCGCTGGAGGAGCTGGAACGTTGTAAGGGAGCTCTAGTGGCAAAGTACTTGGGTCCGCCCAGCCGCGAGAAGGTCCAGACGGACTCTCCTCACTCCTGCCCTCCAGATAATGTCGCTGCAGCTCCACCACCTGGGGCAACACTGACTCCTCAACCTACTGCAGGCTCTGTCTTCTCGCCACCACAGAAAGAGAGGTCGACATGGGACCAAGCCCTCTCTCTGCCCGCTTCGGCTCTTCTGGACTCGGCGCCTGCAGAGACCGACTTGACGGCTGCAGAGACCGACTCGACGCCGGCTGCAGAGACCGACTCGATGCCGCCTGCAGAGAGAGACTCGGCGCCTGCAGAGACTGACTTAACGGCTGCACAGACAGACTCGACGGCTGCAGAGACCGACTCGACGGCTGCAAAGACCGACTCGACAGCTGCAGAAACCGACTCGACCGCTGCAGAAACCGACTCAACGGTTGCAGAGACCGACTCAACGGCTGCAGAGACCGACTCGACGGTTGTAGAGACCGGCTGCAGAGACCAACTCGACGGCTGCAGAGACCAACTCGACGGCTGCAGAGACCGACTCGACAGCTGCAGAGACAAACTCGGCGCCTGCAGAGACCGACTCGACGGCTGCAGAGACCGACCCGATGGTTGCAGAGACCGACTCAACCGCTGCAGAAACCGACTCAACGGCTGCAGAGACCGACTCAACGGCTGCAGAGACCGACTCGACGGTTGTAGAGACCGGCTGCAGAGACCAACTCGACGGCTGCAGAGACCAACTCGACGGTTGCAGAGACCGACTCGACAGCTGCAGAGACAAACTCGGCGCCTGCAGAGACTGACTCGACGGCTGCAGAGACCGACCCGATGGTTGCAGAGACCGACTCGACGGCTGCAGAGACCGACTCGACGGTTGCAGAGTCCGACTCAACGTCGCCTGCAGAGAGAGACTCGACGCCTGCAGAGACCGACTTAACGGCTGCAGAGACCGACTCGACGGTTGCAGAGACCGACTCGACGGTTGCCGAGACCGACTCGATGGCTGCAGAGACCAACTCGATGCCGCCTGCAGAGACCGACTCGACGGCTGCAAAGACTGACTCGACGGCTGCAGAGACAGACTCGACAGCTGCAGAGACCGACTCGACGGCTGCAGAGACCGACTCGACGGCTGCAGAAACCGACTCGACGGCTGCAGAAACCGACTCGATGGTTGCAGAGACCGACTCGATGGTTGCAGAGACCGACTCGACAGCTTCAGAGACCTATTCGATGGCTGCAGAGACAGACTCGATGGCTGCAGAGACCGACTCGACTCCGCCTGGAGAGACCGACTCGACGGCTGCAGAGACTAACTAGATGGCTGCAGAGACCAACTTGACGGCTGCAGAGACAGACTCGACGGCTGCAGAGACTGACTCGATGGCTGCAAAAACCGACTCGACAGCTGCAGAGACCGACTCGACCGTTGCAGAAACCGAATCGACGGCTGCAGAAACCGACTCGACGGCTGCAGAGACCGACTCGACGGCTGCAGAGACCGACTGGATGGCTGCAGAGACCGACTCGATGGCTGCAAAGACTGATTCGACGGCTGCAGAGACAGACTTGACGGCTGCAGAGACCGACTCGACGGTTGCAGAGACCGACTCGATGGATGCAGAGACAAACTCGGCATCTGCAAAGACCGACTCGACGGCTGCAGAGACCGACTCGACGGTTGTAGAGACCGACTCGATGGCTGCAGAGACCGACTCGATGGCTGCAGAGACAGACTCAACAGCTTGCAGAGACAGACTCGACATCGCCTGCAAAGACAGACCCTGCGCCTGCAGAGACTGACTTAACGGCTGCAGAGACTGACTCGATGGCTGCAGAGACCGACTCGACAGCTGCAGAGATTGACTCAACGGCTGTAGAGACTGACTTGATGGTTGCAGAGACCGACTCGACGGTTGCAGAAACCGACTCGACGGCTGCAGAAACCGACTCGACGGCTGCAGAGACCGACTCGATAGCTACAGAGACTGACTCGACGGCTGCAGAGACCGACTCGAGGGTTGCAGAGACTGACTTGACGGATACAGAGACAAACTCGGCGCCTGCAGAGACTGACTCGACGGTTGCAGAGACAGACTCGACGGTTGCAGAGACCGACTCAACGCCGCCTGCAGAGACAGTTTCAGCGCCTGCAGACACCGACATGACGGCTGCAGAGACGACTCGATGGTTGCAAAGACCGACTCAACGGCTTCAGAGACCGACTTGAAGGCTACAGAGATTGACTCGATGGTTGTAGACTGACTCGACGGTTGCAGAGACCGACTCGGCTGCAGACCACAACTCCTCATCGGCTGTAGACCACAACTCTTCACCGGCCGACTCTTCGCCTGCAGAGGTCGACTCTTCGCCAACTGCAGACGACTCTTCGCCGAACCAAGACGACTCTTCGCCGGCCGACTCTTCGCCTACAAAGGTCGACTCTTCGGCAACTGCAGATGACTCTTTGCCGACTGAAGACAACTCTTCGCCGGCCGACTCTTTGCCGACTGCAGATGACTCTTCGCCGGCCGACTCTTCGCAGACTGCAGACGACTCTTCGCCGGCCGACTCTTCGTCGACTGATGACGACTCTTCGCCGGACGACTCTTTGCCGACTGACGGCGACTCATCGCCCGACTCGGCGCCTGATGAAGACTCATCGCCCGACTCTGCGCCTGACGACAACTCATCGCCCGACTCGGCGCCTGACCTCTCATCGGCTGCAGTCTCTTCACCTGACGACTCTTTGACGCCCAACCTCCCATCGGCTGCAGTTTCTTCGCCTGACGACGTCTCTCCGTCTGACATCTCTCCACCTGATGTCTTTCCGCCTGACGTCTCTCCACCTGACGTTTCTTCGCCTGACGACATCTCTCCCCCTGACGACGTCTCTCCACCTGACGTCTCCTCGCCTTACGACGTCTCGCCGCCTGACGACTGCATGCCAGACATGCTCATGCCTGATGGACGGCCTCCCGGCCACCCGCCCAATGTGCTTATGCCTGATGGACAGCCTCTCGGCCGCCCGCCCGACGTGCTCCAGCCTTTTGGACGGCCTGTCGGCCGCCCGCCCGAACTCTTGGGCATAAGTGTAATTTCCCAATCAGTTTTCTCAGGTTCCTACCTGTTGGCTTCTCTTTTCCTTGGGATTTTTCTTCTTGTGCCCTCCATCCTGTCTCTTCCCTCCTCCCTCCCTAGTTATGTGAGGGCCTATTTTGGAGGTTTCAGGTGCCACCCTTGAGGTGGGGTTATGGCACGGTTCTGTTTCTGTTTTCTTGTACCTCTGTTGTCCGTGTCATTCATTCACAGCTGATCCTCATTCTAATCACCCCAGGTGCTCTTCACTGTGTCTCATTAATGTCAGTATTTAGACTGTGTTTTCACTCCTTTGGCATCCGGGCTTTATCCTTCTACGGTGTGTGATCTGTTCTGCTCCTGCTCCAGTAAGTGTTTTGCTACCTTGATAGCGTTTTGTTTTGTTAAATAAATAATTATTTTTTCATTTGCGAGTCATCTTGTTTTCTTGCACGTGGGTTTGAACCAAAACGGCAGATCATGACACCAATGTCATATTCAAGTCTCTGCAGTACAATACGTATTATGATCAACTGTATCAAATGCAGCACTGAGGTCTAACAGGACCAGTGTAGACACCTGTCCATTGTCTGAGGCCTTGAGAAACATACAGGTGGAGGTTTTCTCAGTCCTTCAATTAGGGATGGGGCAGATCCGATCCAGTATCGGTATCGGTATCCGATACCAGCATAATTTAAGTATCGGATATCGGATCCACCCTGCCGATATTTCCGATCCAGCTTCAAAGAGCACATGTGTTCCATCATATTCTGTGACTGCCGTCTTAACATTGTGTGAGTTAAAACCAATGAAGACACTCTTGAGCCTTACAACAGGAAACTCACAAACTTTAACAGTACAGTCTTTATAGTATAGAAAACATTCCAAAATACACATAACTTTATAGTCTCAGCACAAAAATTTCATTTTACAGATTCACATACCTGAACAGTATCGGATCGGAAAAGTATCGGTATCGGTAGATACCCAGTTCTTAAATATCGGTATCGGATCGGAAGTGAGAAATGTGGATCGGTGCATCCCTAAATGAAACGCTTGGCTCATGAACACAGTGACTGTTTCAGATCAATTTTAGCAATCTTATTCACCTGAAGGAAAAAAAAACAATCCTAAAGTGTTATTTGATACTATCAGCAGTATTGTATCTCCCCCAGTGCACCAGGTTTCATTAACCTCAAACAATGACTGTAACATGTTCCTCAACTTTTTCATGAAGAAAGTGATGGACTTGAAATCCAATATATCTCGAAGTTCATCTACTTTTCATGTTGAGCCTCAGTGCTCTCAGTCATTTTCATATTTTAATCCGATTACTTTAAATGACCTGACCTCATTAATTGGAAAAATGAAAGTCTCTAATTGTTCATTGGAAATATTACCCCCATCTTTGCTTGTCCAGACTTTAAACTGTATTGGCCCAACAGTGTTGATGATAATTGACAACTCACTGAACAACGGATTCGTCCCATCCTATTTTAAAACAGCCGAAGTGACCCCTCTCTTAAAGAAACCTAATCTAGATTCTAGCTCCCTTTCAAATTTCCGTCCCATCTCTAAACTGCCTTTTCTCAGTAAAGTACTTGAAAAAGTTGTAGAAACCCAACTCAAATCCTGGTTCTGTCAGTTACAGATTTCTGATCCACTTCAGTCTGGTTTTCTAAAACACCATTCCACTGAAACTGCTCTTTTAAAAGTTCACAACGATCTGTTAATGGCTGCTGATTATGGAAAATGCTCTGTGTTGATCCTGTTGGATCTTAGTGCTGCCTTTGATACTGTTGACCATGCGATCTTATTAAACAGGCTGAAGGTTCTGGCTCAGCTTTGGACTGGCTCACATCATACCTCTCTCACAGAACTTTCTGCATCAAGACAGACAGGTTCTCCTCTGACTATGCCCCCTTAAATTGTGGGGTGCCTCAAGGTTCAGTTGCTGCCCCCCGCCTATGGAACTCCCTCCCTGACTGCCTGAGAGCTCCACAGTCACTGGTTGACTTTAAAAACAGCTTGAAGACCTTTCTTTTTAAGCGAGCTTACTCTGCCTCCTTCATGATTTTATCTTTGATCTTAGTTGATATTATTATTGATTTTACTTGATTTATCACTTGTTTTATTTTTGATTGTGTTACACTTTGTAGCACTGAGATTTTTGTTAATGAAAAGTGCATTATAAATTAAATTCATTATTATTATTATTATTATTATTATTATTATTCAGTTCTGGATCCACTTTTGTTTTCCTTTCATATTATCCCACTCGCCAGCATTATTCAATCCTTTTCTGATATTTCCTATCACATTTATGCTGATGATATTCAGTTGTATTTTTTGTTCAAACCACACCAGCTGGACATGTTATCCATCCTTGTCCAATGCTTGTCCCGTATAAGTGACTGGCTCGCCAGTAACTTTCTGGTTTTAAACACAAGTAAGACAGAGACTTTGATTTCTGCTCCCAGTCACCTTCACTCAAAAATAAATCAGATAATTACCTCTTTCTGCCCAGCAGCCAAAGCAAAAGTAAAAAATCTAGGAGTCACATTTGAATCATCATTGAGTTTTGAGTCTCACATTAGGACTATTTCCCATTCTTGTTTCTTTCATTTAGGAGCACCAGCTGAAAAAAAGAGATGGCGGCTGAGCAGAGAGGACGCTTTTAGTCGGGCTCCTGCCAGTACTACCTCCAAAGGAGTATTTGGAGAGCTTGTACTCGCAGTTTTTTGCGCTGGATGTGCAGAGAGGAGTGCTGAAAAAGCTGCGGAAATTGGACTGGAACATGCGATCCAGAATTATGAATCTACAAGCCAACGTGTCCGTGAGTTTTTGCCGAGAGTTAGCCTAGCGTAGCTACAAACCGGGCTAATCAAAGCTAACCGAGCTGGGGCACCGTAACCGGGTGCCGTAGCTGCGGAGCTGCGGGCTTCGTGAACAAATAAACCGGAAAAATACGCTGGTTGTTACGAAGAAACGCGGGTCGGCACGCTGGAGGTGCTTTGTTGCAGCGAAAGAAAACAACAAAGCTGGGAGTGGAGGCTACAGGCTACAAGCTAACGCTAGCCATGTGCTACTGATAAAAGCTAATGCGGCAAAACACCACGGAGTTGGGGATTGTTGCTACAGGCTGACGATCTGAAGTCTGTGGTCTGATCTGTAGTCTGTGAGCTGGTGAGGCCAGAGAGGCATTGGAGTGCTGCTGTGGGACAATAAATTACATCCAGGCCCCAGATGGACGAGAGCTGAGCTGAACTGGCTGCTGGTGGACAGGACCTGCACTAAACTGTTTGCTACAGACGTGAGCAGAGCAGCAAGTCCTGTTGGACGTCCTGTTGGACGGGAGCAGAGCAACGAGCGAGTTGTTGTTGGACAGGAGCAGAGCAACGAGCGAGTTGCTGTTGGACGGGAGCAGAGCAACGAGCGAGTTGTTGTTGGACAGGAGCAGAGCAACGAGCGAGTTGCTGTTGGACGGGAGCAGAGCAACGAGCGAGTTGTTGTTGGACAGGAGCAGAGCAACGAGCGAGTTGCTGTTGGACGGGAGCAGAACAACGAGCGAGTAGCTGTTGGACGGGAGCAGAGCAACGAGCGAGTTGCTGTTGGACGGGAGCAGAGCAACGAGCGAGTTGCTGTTGGACGGGAGCAGAGCAGCGAGCGAGTTGCTGTGGACGGGAGCAGAGCAACGTGCGAATTGCTATGATGGGAGCAGAGCAACGATCGAGCTGCTTTGGACGGACGGGAACAGAGCAGTGAGCGAGTTGCTGTGGGCGTGAGCAGAACATCAAGCTGGTTACTGTTGGACATGAGCAGAGCAGCGAGCGAGTTGCTGTGGATGGGAGTGGAGCAGCGAGTGAGTTGCTGTGGACGGGAGCAGATCGGCGAGCGAGTTACTGTGGAACAGTGAATTTCTGTATCCAGGCCAGAAGAAGCAGGCGAGATGAGTCCTGTGAAAAAAAAAACGGAGCCGCCGAGACAGGAGTCGGTGAGTCAAAACTCGGTGGATAAAAATTTGGTGTTAATGGAGGAATTGAAAAAATCAATAGACTTTCTCACTATGGAACTTGCAAGTTTGAGAGCTGAGCAAAAAAACTTTAATCAACTGGTAGAGGAGATGAAGCAAATGAAAGCTCAGGAGATCATCAGAGATGAACGATTAGCTCAATTGGAACAAAAGTGTGAGGACATGGAACAATACATAAGAGGCGAGAATCTGGTCATTTCTGGACTCGAGGTTAAACGCCGAACATATGCAGAAGTAACTGCAGACGTTACCACGACTGAAGACGGACCACCAGAACAACTGCAGTCTCTGGAGAATCAGGTAGTCACTTTCTTAAGTGACAAAGGCATTAACATTAAACATGATGACATTTCCACCTGTTACACACTGCCCAATAGAGCTAACAAACTTAAACCATCAGTAGTCGTCAGATTCATTGGAAGGAATCAAAGAAACAGGGTAATGATGCAGTCAAAGAAACTCACAAAAACTAATGTCTTCATGAATGAACACCTAACTAAAAAAATGCAAACATTGCACATGCAGCAAGGTTGTTGAAAAAGGAATTCAACCTGAAGAGACTCACAAAACGAGAGAGAAAATGCAATTAAAATGTTTTATTGATTAAGGTTTCTTTGGCGCTCGGGCCCCGGCGGAGGGCATGCATGCCGGACTGCTGAGAGCTTGAATGTCCGGCATAGGGAGATAGATTATGGATATCTACCCCCCGGGACCCGAACCCGGTGGTGGAGAAGGGATCGCAGACGTCCAATCCATCCCACCGGTACGTGAATGACGGCCAGCCAGCGGCCGACGGCTCCGGACAACCCTGAGACGAACACCAGCGCAGAACCTCCATCCTGAGCAAGCACGAAGCGACAGTGGGAAGGAAAAACTCCCTCGAGAGGAAGAAACCTCCAGCAGAACCAGGCTCAGGACAAGCGGCCATCTGCCATGACCGGCTGGGTCGCAGGGAACAGGAAGCAGGAACGCACACAGCAGCAGGACCAAGACGAAGGCGAGCAGGACAACCCCAGGCGGCGGAGGCGGGACGAAGAACAGGGGAGAACCGAGGAACCAGAAACCCCGGGAGGAGACGGGGAGGTGGAGGGAGGCGACTAGACCGGCAACGGGCAAACAGGAAGAGCTGAGGAAAGGGGCGCCTTATATCCAGGTGGACAGTTGATGCGTGATTCGATGCAGCTGTATCTAGGTGGACAGTTGATGAGTGATTCGATGCAGCTGTGAGTCCTGCCATTGTTGAATTTGCGTCTTCGACTTCATTTCAACCTGAAGAGACTCACAAAACGAGAGAGAGAATACAATTAAAATGTTTTATTGATTAAGGTTTCTTTGGCGCTCGGGCCCCGGCGGAGGGCATGCATGCCGGACTGCTGAGAGCTTGAATGTCCGGCATAGGGAGATAGATTATGGATATCTACCCCCAAAAAATAGACGGGGCCAAGCTGGCGAGGGTCTGGCTGCCCGAGGGTATGCGTGGGCAACACCGTCTTTTCATGGGCTGGGCAGCAACCTTGTTCACGGACTGGGCAACAATAGCCCCTTTTCTTGGACCGGGCAACGACAGCCTCTTTTCTTGGACCGGGAAACGACAGCCTCTTTTCTCGGACCGGGCAACGACAGCCTCTTTCTTTGACTGGGCAACGACAGCCTCTTTTCTCGGACTGGGCAACGACAGCCTCTTTTCTCGGACTGGGCAACGACAGCCTCTTTTCTCGGACTGGGCAACGACAGCCTCTTTTCTCGGACTGGGCAACGACAGCCTCTTTTCTCGGACTGGGCAACGACAGCCTCTTTTCTCGGACTGGGCAACGACAGCCTCTTTTCTCGGACTGGGCAACGACAGCCTCTTTTCTCGGACTGGGCAACGACAGCCTCTTTTCTCGGACTGGGCAACGACAGCCTCTTTACTCGGACTGGGCAACGACAGCCTCTTTACTTGGACTGGGCAACGACAGCCTCTTTTCTTGGACTGGGCAACGACAGCCTCTTTACTTGGACTGGGCAACGACAGCCTCTTTTGGACTGGGCAACGACAGCCTCTTTTCTCGGACTGGGCAACGACAGCCTCTTTTCTTGGACTGGGCAATGACAGCCTCATTTCTCGGACTGGGCAACAGCCGCATTCCCGGGAACAAGCCCCGTTGGGGCAACCAAGAACGAGCGTGCATGGGCTCCAGCCCCTTTCCATGGAAAGAAGACAAAAGGGGGAAGTGATTCGGCTCAAGTTGCATGCATGCCGGACTGCCGAGAGCTTGAATGTCCGGCATGGGGAGATAGATTATGGATATCCTCCTCCCTCCCCCCAAACATAGCCAGGGGCGAGCCGGCGAGGGTCTGGCCGAAAGGTGAAAAGGAAGCCCGTGAGAAGGGTTGCCAGAGGAATGAGAGATGGGAGCGTGCCCGCTCGAGCTGCCAGAGAGAGCCCGCATGGGCTGCCAGGAAGTGAGCCGGGGAATGGTCCCGCACAGGCTGCCGCAGAGTGAACCCGCATGGGCTGCCAGAGAGAGCCCGCATGGGCTGCCAGAGGAGAGAGAAGGGAAAGTGAGCCTCGCACGGGCTGCCGGGAAATGAGCCCCGCATGGGCTGCTGGGAAATGAGCCTCGCATGGGCTGCCAGAGGAGAGAGAAGGGAAAGTGAGCCTCGCACGGGCTGCCGGGAAATGAGCCTCGCATGGGCTGCCAGAGGAGAGAGAAAGGAAAGTGAGCCTCACATGGGCCGCCGGGAAATGAGCCTCGCATGGGCTGCCGGGAAATGAGCCACGCATGGGCCGCTGGGGAGTGAGCCGGGGAATGGTCCCACATAGGCTGCCGCGGAGTGAGCCACGCATGGGCTGCCAGAGAGAGCCCGCATGGGCTGCCAGAGGAGAGAGAAGGGAAAGCCAGCCTCGCACGGGCTGCCGGGAAATGAGCCTCGCATGAGCTGCCGGGAATGAGCTCCGCATGGGCTGCCAAATGAGAGAGAAAGGGAAAGTGAGCCCCACATGGGCCGTCGGGGAGCGAGCGCGCATGGGCTACAGCTTCTTCTGGGAATGGGCTACAACCATCTTTTGGGAATGAGCCTCGCATGGGCTGCCAGAGGAGAGAGAAGGGAAAGTGAGCCTCGCATGGGCTGCCGGGAAATGAGCCTCGCATGAGCAGCCGGGAAATGAGCCTTGCATGGCTTCTTCTGGGAATGAGGCCTCGCATGGGCCGCCAGATGAGAGAGAAAGGGAAAGTGAGCCTCGCATGGGCCGCCAGATGAGAGAGAAAGGGAAAGTGAGCCAGCTTGGGCTGCCAGAGAGAGAGCCCGCATGGGCTGCCAGGAAGTGAGCCCGCATGGGCTGCCCGAGAGAGCCCGCATGGGCTGCCAGGAAGTGAGCCGGTGAATGGTCCCGCATAAGCAGAGTGAGCCCCGCACGGGCCGCCGGGAAGAGGGCCGGGGAACGGTCCCACATGGGCTGCCGCGAAGTGAGCCCGCACAGGTTGCATGCGAAAGAGCCACGCACGGGCTGCTGGGGGTGCATGGGGCTAGCAGGCGCTGCGAGAGGAGAGAAAAAGGGAGAGTGAGCTTAGTCATCTTGGGCTGCCAGAGATAGTAGGCCCGCTACGGCCGGCAGAGAGATAGTGAGCCTGCTTGGGCTGCCGGAGAAATAGATAATTTGCATGGGCGCTTAGGCTGCCAGAGAGAAAAAGGGGGTCGAAAGGCATAGCTGAAGGACCCCACCACCGATTAGTGATGTGAGAGCTTACCCAGAAGCTGAGCGAACACAAACGTCAGGCAAAGCAGACAGATGCATTCAGGTTGTCTTCGGATGTAAACATCAGGCAAGGAGGACAGATGTATCTTAGCTGTTTCCATATGCAAATACTAGGCAAAGCAGAGTGAAAACTAGGCAAAGCAGACTGATGTATTCCAGTTCTAAAATGTTATCAGGAGAAGCGGACAGTCCTAATCTTTTAGTCGTACGCGTCGAGCAAAGAGGACTAGTGAAGTTTAGCTGTCCAAACACAAACATCTGGAAGCAAACAAACATATACTAGCTGATTCCAAGTGTACCCATCTGGCAAAGAGAACACGTGAACTTCAGATGCTACCAATGAAAACCTCAGGCAGGCAGACAGTGTTTTCCGACCTGATGGGCGAATCTGTGGTGGACCAGCTTTATTGACCAGGGGACTTAGCCCGTGAGCCAGCATCAAAGACCCCATATGCATACTGCAAACATACGCATCGCACGCCGCTCTGACACTCCACTGCAAATGCTGATGTTAGAATCTTCACTGTATTTCATCGATATGTTTTCACGTTTTTACATACCACTATGCTAAACTCCAGGATAGTGTCACACTCCTATTAATTCATTCTTGTGCTTATGCTTACAAAATGTTTCGATGATTAAATTGTTATCATAACCTTAGGGGTCAGAGAGTGATTTAATTTCAATCCCAAGTATGCCCTGAACATATTATGAGTTTAACTACAGAGCAGACATTGGTCTAGACTTAACTTGAGAGGATAGGGGGGCAAAGCATGCTAAGGGAAGACGAAACGGCGAAAAGCGGCGTTGCCAGATAAGAAACGTAGGAGTACCATAATAGAGACAAATTTAATGTATTTTGAGGAGAACTATTGTACGCCCATCATAACCAGAATAACAAGCATGCACTATGGTCGCACCATTGTTGAATAACGTCTAACGGGCACTCACAGCGTTGTGGCGTCAAAAGCGGTTGGCAGACCAACTGTAAGGTGCATTACCACCACCTATTGAGCTGGAGTGAGGACAGGAGATAAACAAAGCGAAACAAAACTAATTATCCAAAATCATGTTAACAACTCAACTAAATTCTTTCTATGGAGTATGTGGTTTTTATTCATTTATTTATTTACTTATTCATTTCTATTTTTATTCCCCCCCCCCAAAAAAACAACAAAAAGACGTGCAAGTATCTTCCCGAAACAGTAATGCCACAGTCTTCGCGCCATGCCTACGCAACAAAAGCATTCATCATCAGAATCTGTTGGAATCCTGGCAAAACCCAATGCAGATTTGTTCCTGTTTTTGATTTTGTACATCTACCTTATAATGTTTGCTAGTTTTGCTACTCTTTCTTTTGTCTATTGTTTAATGTACTTGTACCATTGCTGTTCATCATTCTTTAGTTTGTAGCAGGTCGCTTTCGTAAATGAGCCCTCGAAGCTCAATAAGATTTACCTGACTAAATAAAGGTTGAATGAATGAATGACTTCACAAAGCTCACTCGGTTTCAGCACGGCGTTTTGCAGACCAGAGTCAGACATTGCTGTTATTTTCCCTGCTTTGGCAAGCAAGGGGCGGGCGCAGCGGACCATTCGGCCAATCATGGCCGCTGTTCAGGGTAACGCGAGCGTGTCACTCCCAGGAAAAGCACGATTGGCCGGAATCTCCCGATGCCTTCAGGGTCCACGAAAAAACTCTGACAGGCAGTTGTGATGGGTCGATTGCAACTGACAAAAACTACACAATCACTGAACGGGCAAACCATCGTACTTCCTGGTCCACGTCGGGGTCATGCGTGTCGCCTGGGAGGCTAAACCTTCGTGCTAACAACATCTACCAAACACCGGCAGTGCTGGCCGAAAGACATAGAACGACACATCTTACCCGGGGAATGAATGGCCGAGGAGAGCGTGGAGAGCGTCGGGCCGAAGGCCAGGCGACTAGACCGGCAACGGGCAAACAGGAAGAGCTGAGGAAAGGGGCGCCTTATATCCAGGTGGACAGTTGATGCGTGATTCGATGCAGCTGTATCTAGGTGGCCAGTTGATGAGTGATCTGATGCAACTGTGAGTCCTGCCATTGTTGAATTTGCGTCTTCGACTTCATGAAAAAAAAAAAACTTGGACAAGAAACGGAAACATATGGATCAAAGTACATGAAAATTCTCAAGCTAAAATAATAAAAGGGGCGGCCGTGGTGTAGTGGTAATGGCAGTCGTCTCCAGATCGGAAAGTTGGCGGTTCGACTCCCGGGACCCGCACCATGTGTCGTTGTGTCCTTGGGCAAGACACTTAACCCTGAGTTGCTCCCGGTAGGACTGGAAAGCACCTTGCATGGTAGTCTGCCGCCACCGGTTTATGAATGTGTGTAGCATTCAATATATGTGTAGCACTTTGAGATTTTCAGTAATGAAAAGTGCGTTATAAATTGAATTAATTATTATTATTAATTATTATTAATTAACTTTACCTCATGTTTTATCATGTAATTTACCTTCATATTTATTTTTTCTGCTTAGTTCCAATAAACTTTACATTTTACTTTTTTTAAAAACATATTTTTGTGTTCCTTTTTACTTGTATGTGCATTTGTGCCTCCCAATATTTATATTGTAAATATTATTTATTTTATATTTATTCCCCCAAAAGTCTTTTTATTTCCATGTGTTTTTACACTTCTCTGTCACCCGTTTTTACTTCATCTTATGCATTTCTGCCTCATGATGTAAATAAGGTGGGCAGAGCTTCTTGGGTCAGCTCCACTTCTATTGGTCAAAAAAACAGGAAGGAGCAGGATCCATGTGTAGATCTACTGTGCATGAAGCAGAAATGCATAAGGTAAAGTCAAAACAGGAGACATAGAAATGTAAGACCCATTTAAAAAAGAAAAACTTGTGGGAAAAAAAATATAAACAATAATTGAATATAAACATTAAAAGGCACAAATGCATCTACAAGAAAAACAAAAATATATATTTTAAAAATACAGTAAAATGTAAATTATAAGCAGAAATATATAATTTATTGGAACTAACCTGGAAAATAAAAAGGTCAATTAAATTATATAACATGAAGTAAATTTCTCCTTTGTAATTTAATTTGTGCATTTTTAGTGTATTTATTAATTTATCAGTCCATTCATATACATGCTTTTACTTCTAATTATGTCAGTTTTGATCTTCCATAACAATGAACATACCAAACAATGGAAAACAAAAACTAAAGTAGTCAGCACTTACCCATTACAGGGTTGGCCTCACAGGTACTTCTTTGTGTACAACTGGATCCAGAAGCTTTAGGTATTTTTCTCCCAGACTAGCCGAGGGAAAAAAAAGACAATGTAGTACTGAAATGTGTGTGTATACAGTATTTAAATGTTAAAATTTACAGATTATACCTGACAACAGGTCCAGAGGAAAATGTTGGAGCAGGTAGGTGGGAGACCTTTAAAACAAAAGTACATTTACTCTTAAAGTACAAATACATTTTGTAGCATATATGATTGATTGACTTTACCTGATCTAGTCAACACTTACCTGTTCAGGGAGTGGCCTCAGGGATATGTCTTTATGTACAACTGGATCCAGCAGCTCTTGGTCTTTTTTCTCCAAGACAAGTTGGTAAATTGACAGAAACGTCCAAGGAACAAACCAATTAAATACTGAAGAAAAAAAAAACACACACATATATATGCACTTTATTCTTTTAGGTTAGGTACAAGTACATGTTGTGACATCTGACTAATCAACTTCACTTACCTAAAAGTAACCTGCAAATCAAGCACATGGCCAGCACTTCAAATTGTGTCCCACATTACTGGAAAAGAAGAATATTTCATTTATATTTGCAAATAATAATGAAGGTTAAAAGAATTATGAACACACACACACACATTTATATGTTAGTTTTTTTCCTCACAGTAAATGAAACAGGATAAAGAGGGTCTTCATTTCATACCATACCATACCATTTTATTTATAAAGCACTTTTAAACAGGAAGGAACAAGTCCACACCAAAGTGCTGGACAAACAAACACGCAACAGGCAACACAGACAATGAAGTACAACACGAAAAACATAAAAACATTGCAGATCATAAATCAAACGATCCAATACAAATCAGCTGGCATTGAAAGCGATGGAGTAGTAGTGAGTTTTTAACCGGGATTTGAAAACCGAGAGGGAGGGGGCCTGTTTGATGAGCAGCGGTAACTCGTTCCAGAGTCTTGGGCCTGCTACAGAGAACGCCCTGTCACCCCTGCGCTTAAGGCGAGTTTCTGGAACTATTAAGAGTACCTGATCCTCTGACCTCAAAGCACGTGGAGGGACATATGGGTGTATCAGATCCGAGAGATAGGCGGGGGCGAGACTGTTCAGCGATTTGTAGACATACATGAGAATTTTGAATTGGATTCGAAGATGAACCGGTAGCCAGTGAAGGGAGGCCAAGACTGGTGTAATGTGCTCTCTTTTGCGTGTGCTGGTTAAAAATCGGGCAGCTGCGTTCTGAACCAGTTGTAATCGTGCAATGGTGGCTTGACTGACGCCAAACAGAAGTGAATTGCAGTAATCAAGCCTAGATGTAATGAATGCGTGAATCACTGTCTCCAGGTGCTTTTTGGATAATATGGGCTTCAGCTTAGACAGACGCCTCAGCTGGAAAAAACAGGATTTGACGATCATGTTTACATGACTGTTGAGTTTCATGGAAGGATCCATTATCACTCCCAGATTTTTGACTTTTTGTTTTTCGGATAGGGGTAGAGCAGACAGGTCAATGCAGTGGTTTGAGGTTGTGTCATTGGGAAGGAACAATATGGCTTCAGACTTCTTATCATTGAAGCTTAAGAAATTTAAAGCCATCCAGTCCCTGATGTCAGCCAGGCAGTCGAGCAGAGGTTGAATAGAGCCTGTACCATTTTGTCTTAGGGGGAAGTAGATTTGACAGTCATCAGCGTAGAAGTGGAAAGGTATATTGTGTTTCCGGAAAATAGCACAGAGTGGCAGCAGGTATAA
>JBBPBX010033774.1:9945-27237 GCA_038048925.1 Garcialebias charrua
ATATGTATATATATATATATATATATATATATATATATACTGTATATATATATATATATATATACAGGAAACCCTCGAGCTACGACACCTGCGACCTACGGCAACGCGGACTTACGATTTGCCTCTTTGAAAGAATGCCGTCGACATACGGCCAAAAAAACGGACTTACGACAGAGGTACATTAGAAGTATGTAATCGAGATACGGCAAAAAAAGTGCGTCATTACGGCAAGCGGCAAGGTGGGGGAGGGGTACAGCACCTTGAGTGTTCGCGCATGACAGTGCGCGTGACCCTGGAGTAGGGGTGGGGCGACACTGCCGTACTATTTAAAGGGACGCACCATCTTGACCACGTTGTTGAGTTTCGGCGAGAGAGAGAAAAGCAAACGTATGTATCGATCATCATTAGCATTGCATTCATTCAGTTAGCATTAGGTATTAGCGACAGTTAGCATTAGGTTTAGCGAGCTGTATTTTATTAGCCACAGGTAGCATAGGTTTAGCGAGCGGTATTTTATTAGCCACAGGTAGCATAGGTTTAGCGAGCTGTATTTTATTAGCCACAGGTAGCATAGGTTTAGCAATATTTTTTTTTTTGACATTTTTTTTGTGAGAGTTAGTTAAAATGGGACCCAAGAGGCCTTCGAAGTCCTCTGATAAGGGTGCGGCTAAGAAACCCAGGCAGACCATAACCCTCGAGACGAAGCTAAAGATCGTTAAAATGTGTGATGGGGGCATGTCAGCGACCGAGGTAGCAGCGAAGCTAAAGTTTCCGCGTTCTACGGTGGGGACGATCAAGGCAGACGGAGGGAGAATTCTGGACCAAGTGTGTCGTTCCGCACCCATGAAGTCCACAATTATTACTAAACAGAGAACTGGTGTTTTGGTTGAGATGGAGAGGTTGCTCTTGGTTTGGATCGAGGACAATGCTCAAAGGCACATGCCCATGTGCATGGCCGTGATAAGGGAGAAGGCGCGCATGATTTACCGCACGCTGAAAGCTAGGAGTCAAAGTCAAAGTCAACTTTATTGTCAGAACTGCAATATGTACAGGACATACACAGAATTGAAATTGCGTTTCTCTCAGTCCCTCGGTGCAACAGTAACTATTTAAACATTGAAACACTGAAACATATAATAATAGACATAAGCATAAAATAGTAAAGCTGTAACACTGTCCTGAGTTTTTGCATAGTGGTACAAGAGTATGAAAATTTACACCAACTCTAAAACTAAAACTAAAACACTAAACATTTAATGAACATAATACTGTCCTGAGTTTTTGCATACTAGTATAGAAAAAGTATAAAAAGTATAACTATAAAATAAACTAAAGGTTCTAGCATTGACATTTGCAAAGTGGCAAAGCAGCATATGAGTTAATGTACACAGTATATGTATGAGGTAGTAGTTGATGTTGTTATAGAGGCAAAAGTGGCATATGCAGTAAGGCACATTGGGCATCCTCAGGGAGGTGCGGGGGTGGAGGGGGCAGGACAGAGCGACCCAGGCGAAGGCACGTCCCAACAGAGCGACTCAGGCGAAGGCACGTCCCAACAGAGCGACTCAGGCGAAGGCACGTCCCAACAGAGCGGCTCAGGCGAAGGCACGTCCCAACAGAGCGGCTCAGGCGAAGGCACGTCCCAACAGAGCGATCCTGGGGAAGGGACGTCAAGCAGCACGTCAGCGAGGGGTGATGGGGGAGAGGGGGACACTGGACCTGAGGAATTCACTGCCTCCAAAGGATGGTTTCAGCGCTTTAAGGAGAGAGCGAATTTGCACAACCTAAAAATACAGGGTGAACATTTAATTTCTCTTTTTTTGTTTGTTACAACAGTCCATGACTTCCGTTTTTTTTTAATTCCCTTTATTACAGTGTTACACCAGGATAACCATGCCATGTTTGTGTACATTGAGCATTTAATTTCTCTCTTTTTTTGTTTGTTACAGGTAGTCCATGACTTCCGATTTTTTTTTTTAATTCCTTTTATTTGTGTGCATTCAAACAGGTGAGGCAGGAAGTGCTGACCACGCAGCAGCTGGGGCCTTCCCTGACACACTGGCTGAGGTCATCAGGGATGACGGGTACATTGCCCAGCAAGTGTTTAATGTCGATGAGACAGGCCTGTTCTGGAAGCGTTTGCCCAACAGGACCTACATTAGCAGAGATGAGCGAATAGCAGCAGGTCACAAAGTTGGCAAGGAGCGCCTGACCTTGTTGCTTGGGGGGAATGCTTCTGGGGACTGCAAACTCAAGCCCTTGTTGATTTATCAATTTGAAAGCCCCAGAGCCTTCAAATATGTTGATTAAAAAAAGCTTCCAGTCTATTGGACATCAAATAGGAAGGCCTGGGTAACGCTGGAAGTGTTTTCAAATTGGTTTAAGCTACATTTTGTGCCAGATGTCCGGCGTTTTTGCAATTACAAAAAGATTCCCTTTAAAGTCCTGCTGGTGTTGGACAACGCTCCAGGACACCCCCCTGATCTCACCGACATTCACACGAATGTGCAGGTGGTGTACCTTCCTCCTAACACGACCTCGCTGATCCAGCCGATGGACCAAGGGGTGATAAGTACATTTAAGGCGTACTATCTCCAGAGGGTCATTCGTAACGCTTTGGAGGCAACCGGAATGACTCCAGGTGTCAGCCTCAAAGACTTCTGGAGAACATACAACATCCACAATGCTATGCTGAACATTGATCACTCCTGGAATCGTGTGACTCAGAACAACCTGAGCGGCATGTGGAAGAAGGTGTGTCCACAGCTTGTTCAACAGGTACACGATTCCAGGGAAGTTGACAATGTCATTGAGGACGTTGTGAGGATGGGCAGGTCACTGGAGCTCGAGATGGACGTGGATGATGTCCAACAGCTTCTGGGAGCAACAGGAGAGGAGCTGTCTGTGGACGACCTCATTCTACTGGACAGGCACGTCCCGGCTGAGGAAGAGGTGCAGGCCAACCTTAACCCACCCAAGACCTTCAGCCGGCAGGAGTTGGCATTGGCTTTCAAGGACTTCCACAGCGGCTTGGCCCGGTTAGAGAGGCAGGACGAAGATGGGGAGAGGTTTGAGAGGGCTCGAAGAGTCATCTTGGGCGGGCTTGCGTGTTATCAGCAGATCCTGGACGAGAAGAAGCAAGAGGCTGTGCAGAGCAGCATGTTGAAATTCGTCACAAAGGTCTCTGCAGCTCCTCCAGGATCTGCTGGTGCACCAGAAGATCCAACTCCAGCCAGTCCTCTTGCAGCAAGCCCGGACGAGTCCATGGACAGCTCACCCTCTCCCCAGTAAAAGACGCCTCCCCTCTCCCTCCCTCCAGGTACAGTAATGAATTGTTATTTTTATTTTTCTGAGTTGTGTCATGTTACACACAGTAACTTCATCTGTTAATCAATTTGTATCTGCTTATGTTCAGCCTGCTGCTCCTCCTCCTCCACCTCCTCTCCACCAGCTCCACCATCCCATCACTGACCTGCCCACCTTCACATACCAGCACAGCATCGTCTGAAAGGTACAGCAAAGACATGTCAATGTTTTTTCCTGTAGTTTTTGTTTAATGCTACATCTACTGTAATCATCACCTCTCTCTCGACAGCTTCCAAAGTGTCACGCCCCCCTAGTCCATCCACACATGTGCACCACACCACATAGGTAAGGAGAAGTTGTTGTTGTCAGTGTTTTCATTCTTTGCAGATGTTGACGTCTGTGTGTGGGTTTAAACAGAACCACCTGCTGCTCTTCCTCATGGATGGACGTGTGTCCACTCTGTCCTGCCTGCCTACCTCTCTCCCTCTAGCACCTCTCCATCATTGCACCACACCAATCAGGTTAGGACAAGATGTTTGTCATTTTCAGGTCTTCATAGGTCCACCTGTAAGTGCACATGTTCATTTTTGTGTTGTTGTAATTTCTTCACAGCTCACAGCTCACATCGTGGACTTTCCTCATGGATGGACGTGTGTCCACTCTGTCCTACCTGCCTGCCTCTCTCCCTCTAGCACCTCTCCATCATTGCACCACACCAATCAGGTTAGGACAAGATGTTTGTCATTTTCAGGTCTTCACAGGTCCACCTGTAAGTGCACATGTTCATTTTTGTGTTGTTGTAATTTCTTCACAGCTCACATCGTGGACTTTCCTCATGGATGGACGTGTGTCCACTCTGTCCTGCCTCTGTCGTCCAGGACATCAGTCCTGCCTGTCTCTGGTGTCCTTCCATCTGCCTCCATCCATCACCTGTGTCAACACCTTCTGCATGTATGACTGCTGCAAAAACAAACAAAAAAACACCTGTTCTGATGGACAGAACTGCTCACATCAGGACCACACCACTGAGCCCACACCTGGCCTAAAATGCTCCCATCATTCATGGTTGAGCACTGGCTAAGCAGTTCCATCTGATCCAGGTTTGAACTTGAGAAAAACATCAGTGTCTACCTACACTTCAGTCAAAGTAAGGACATTTTGTTTCCTTGTTTCCTTTTTCTGCTGCTTCTAGCTTTTTTTAGAGTTCATGGACTTTTTCATGCACATGGACTGCACACAAACACAAACACCACATGGACTGCACTGGTTTCAAAAACATGATGGTTGCATGGATGTGATTTTCGGCTGATTTGGTGCTGATTCATGTCAATAAGCTGGTGCTGCTGCTGCTGGATGGATGGATGGATGAATGGATGGGAGTTCCTGCTGATTTGCTGGATTTTGATGTTAACAGCTCCTGCTCAAAGAGAAGTGTTCATGTTTCATGGTTGAACTCATTTGCAGATTATGGCTGAGAACTGTTCAGGAAGAGATTTGTACAGTATTTTGTATGCTTTGTCTGTGCTGGAAAAAACATTACAGTACTGTACCTGTACATGCTGTACTGGTTTTGTGTGTTTATGGATGAATGTGTGGTATAATGTGTTATCTAAGTGTTTGTAAATAAAGTTCTGTGCATGTTTATGGCACAGGATGTCCGCTTGTTCAGTCTCATGCCGTTAAATGTGTGTGCGGTGCTCCGTTAGTGGTATAGCCGCGACCTACATCAGAAATGCGGACCTACGACAGGCACGTGTTTTTGGTCCGCGAGATACGGCAGAATCGACTTAAGTCACACCCGTAGGTCCGGATCCCTGACGTAACTCGAGGGTTCCCTGTATATTAGGGGTGTAACAGTACGCTAAAATCACATTTCGGTTCGGTTCATTTACAAGGAGGGCTCGGTTCGGTTTATTTTTGGTACAAAAAAAACAACAACAAAAAAGACAAAATAAAGACTTACAAAATGTTTATTTTGAAAATATGCCAAAAATACGTTTGTATTGTATTGTAGTAATAAATAAAAGTGACCCATTTGGATGATATTTTAAATAAACAGCACTCTACAATAAATACACTATATTAACAATAATAAAAATCTTAATAAATACACACTGATGCAAGCTTAATAATCTAGGTAGAAAAATCTAAAAAATCTAAGTCTGGTCCTCTGGACTTTCAAAAAAACAAAACAAAGCAAAAAAAATTGTAGAAACATTTCGTATTTCGTCCGAAACTATTAACTAACTATTGTGAGTGAGAGTGAGTGAGAGATTCAACCGTTCAAGAAGAGGTATTGTTCTTTTTTGACGGGCGGCCGTGGTGTAGTGGTAATGGCAGTCGACCCCTGATCGGAAGGTTGGAGGTTCGAATCCCGCATCCGCCCACCATGTGTCGTTGTGTCCCTGGGCAAGACACTTAACCCCGAGTTGCTCCCGGTAGGTCTGGATGGCGCCTTGCAAGGCAGGCTACCACTACCGGTGTATGAATGTCTGAATGAATGGGTGGATGGTTGGTATTGTAAAGCGCTTTGGGGCTCCTCACAGGGGGCTGGAAAGCGCTATATAAATAAGCTCCATTTACCATTTTATTATTATCTAAATAATCTTTATTATTTAAAGGAGACCACATATAGGTATTTAAAATTTTTATGTTATGTCTGTGTGCTATCTTGACAATATTAATTCATTTTAATACACAAAATAATTCTTAGATAATTAATTATACCCTTTTTAATTCTGCCATTTTTAACTTTCGTTTTGAACGACCGGTTTCTTGAAGTCCACGCCCTTCAAAGATCTGTTTACGCCCTCTGTAACAGCCAGTATCTGTAATGTGTTGTTGTTTTAAAATTAGCTCTTTTTTTATTACTCATTTGACTTACTGTTAGTGCTAGCTTAAGATAACTTACCGAAACCCGTCTGAGCGCGCCGCAATTTGCTGCTCCTTTTAGCATGAGACCACCCGAATCCGAAGCTAATGTTAGCTTGTTCCTCTTCCGGTGTTCGCCAGCTCCGCTCGTTGCACGCGGAGATTTTGGGAGTTATCGCTGTTCCAGTCAAGACAACACAAAGTTCACCAAGTGTCTCCCGTAAATTAATCCGTAAGGAGAAGGTCCTCACTGCTGCGAGCCTGCTGCGAGGCTGAAATGAGGCTGTACAGTTGAAGCTCCGCTCCATCGCGCCAGAAGAGGGTCCCGTCGCAACCGGTCCCTACGCCGGGGGTCCGCTCGTTTAATTTTTGCCGGCTGCGCGTTGGGAGCGATCGCAAATACACTAAAAATTGAACTAAAACATAAAAATAACAATTATACTTTATTTATAAAGCCATTTAAAAAAAACACAGCTGCAACAAAGTGCTGTACACATGAAATTAAGAACATATAAACAAAAGATGAGATGAAATCATGAAAAACAACAGTCATGTGTTTAATACAGAAGTGGGTTGAGCCTAACCAGGGGTTGCTAGGTGAGGGGCTGGACTCAGGTTTGAGGTGATTGGCTACGGCTTGTGACGTCAATAACTGCAGGAAGTGTGAATCCAGGTGTATTTATCAAAAATAAATAAATCTACTTAGAGTAAATAAACCACTGGGTGCATTTTTTTGGCACAAGGACTGTTTTTTTATGAAGTAAATACCCAAAGTTGAGTAAAAAAACATTAAAAAGTGAATTTTGCATCTGTGGTCCCCTTTAAAATTATAATCTTATTAACTTTTTTTTTTACCTCTTTGTGTTTTATTTCCAGTCTGGGACAGAGGTAGCAGCTGTCTCCTTCCTCTTCAGGGACAGACATCCACCAGAGATCACCTGCAGTTAAGAAGTGTGTGATGACTGAACTGAACTCTGAACTTTTCCAGGACCTGTCCTACCTGGAGGAGCAAGTCCAAGAAGAGGTTGCGAGTACAGTAATGAGGACAAATACAGCCACACTGCTGCTACTGGACAAAAACTTGAATAGTTACACTCTTATAAGAGATGTGTTAAAAAACAACGCAAAAAATGTGTCATTACATTTGAAGCACATTTTTTGTTAATTTCAACACACAATATGTTAAAATTGCAACAAAAGTATAACACACTGTATGTGTTGAATATTTCAACACATACAGTGTGTTGGTTTGAGAGGAGCAACCTGATGTCAGCACAAGTGGGCGGGACTAAGCCACCAGAAAAAGGAGGGAGTTTTTCCCGCCTTACGGACTAACAAAGAAGGCAAAGATGGAGGCCTCGTCGTCTGTAATTGACACTTCGGTAAGTAATATGTACTTTGAACTTTTTTTAACGCAATGGTATCATGTAGTCTTTTTGGAATATGTAGAATCAATAGTTGAAAAAGAATTACAGGTAGTCCCCGATTTACGAGCGCTCTGAAATACGAGCGTCCGGCTTTACGAGAGCTACCAGGAACCGAACTACCGACTTGCGAGCTGCCGTTCCGACTTAACGAGCGAACAACATTAGAAAGCGTTGTTTCAAGATACGAGCGAAAATTCCAGAGTTACGAGAATTTACCGTTAAAAACCATTGTTCCGAATAACGAGATGAAAATTCCGTGTTTACGAGAAAACTCCGTTAGAAATCATTGCTCCAAATAACGAGATAAAAATTCCGTGTTTACGAGAAAACCCCGTTAGAAACCATTGTTCCGAATAACGAGATGAAAATTCCGTGTTTACGAGAAAACTCCGTTAGAAACCATTGTTCTGTTTTACGAGAACCGAGTGTTCGTGCCGACGGCTGAATGTCATGTTTCGAAGGGGAGTTTGGGGCAGGAGGTGGAATGTGGGGGGGCGGGGGAGGTGGGGGGTTGGTTTCGGGGGGGATGGGCGATGGTTGGTTTCGGGTTAGGGGATGGGCGATGGTTGGTTTCGGGTTGGGGGATGGGCGATTTAACCATGCACCTGCACTGGACTTGGACTGGACATGCACACTGCACAAGGCGGGCACGCTGTGGTGGGTGGGGGGGGGGGGGTATGTTTCGCGTGACAAATGGAAAAGTACAACAGCGGAAGGTTACATAGGCACTACTTTACTGTACCCCCACCCCCAAAAATCAAAGGCGGAGTGATTTCATCTGGTACTACATAAGCGAACAGCGCGAAAGCGGCGGCGTGGGTCTACAGTTTGGCGATTTGAGAGACACAGTTACAGATACGTATTCATTAGCATTATCATTAGCTTTGTTAGCATCTTCATTTGAAAGCATTTGAAAGCATGTCTGCAAAGCGAGGAGCTTCTTCTGCTGGTGGTGCGAGCGCTCCTAAAAAGCGTAAGGCCATCACGCTGGAGCAGAAGCTGGACATCATCAAACGAGCGGACAGGGGAGAGTCGACCTCCTCCATCTGCAAAGCGCTGAACCTGGTGAGTACAGTACCACCGTTAGCACGACTCGTAATGTCGGATCGTGAGCGCTTGTTAGCGAGTGTTTTACAGTACAGTACATGTACACGTGGCTGCGCAGATGAACAATGGCGGATGATCGTAGCGCTTGTTAGCGAGTGTTTTACAGTACACGTGGCTGCGCAGATGAACAATGGCGGATGTGAGCGCTTGTTAGCGAGTGTTTTACTGTACACGTGGCTGCGCAGATGAACAATGGCGGATGTGAGCGCTTGTTAGCGAGTGTTTTACTGTACACGTGGCTGCGCAGATGAAGACACGTAATGGCGTCTGTTAGTTAATGACATTTTATTTTTTATTTTAGGTCAGTTCAACAGTCAGCACCATAAAGGCTGACCGCGAGCGCATTTTAGCCACCGTGAGAGGAGCAGCCCCCATGAGGTCCACGATGATAACGAAGCAACGCACGGGTGTTATCACAGAGATTGAGCGTCTGATGGGTAAGAAAATTTATTTTTTTATTAACAGTACGTACAGTACACTGTACAGTACAGTACTGTATTGCGTCTTTTAGATAGTAAATTATTTAAGAAATACAGTACACAGTACATTATTTTTGATACTGTATGCACTGTACAGTTTCATTAATTTTTTTAACTTTGTTTACCTGGGATGTTTGTTTACAGGTGTGCTTTGTTTACCTGGGATGTTTGTTTACAGGTGTGCTTTGTTTACCTGGGATGTTTGTTTACAGGTGTGCTTTGTTTACCTGAGATGTTTGTTTACAGGTGTGCTTTGTTTACCTGAGATGTTTGTTTACAGGTGTGCTTTGTTTACCTGAGATGTTTGTTTACAGGTGTGCTTTGTTTACCTGAGATGTTTGTTTACAGGTGTGCTTTGTTTACCTGAGATGTTTGTTTACAGGTGTGCTTTGTTTACCTGAGATGTTTGTTTACAGGTGTGCTTTGTTTACCTGAGATGTTTGTTTACAGGTGTGCTTTGTTTACCTGAGATGTTTGTTTACAGGTGTGCTTTGTTTACCTGAGATGTTTGTTTACAGGTGTGCTTTGTTTACCTGAGATGTTTGTTTACAGGTGTGCTTTGTTTACCTGAGATGTTTGTTTACAGGTGTGCTTTGTTTACCTGAGATGTTTGTTTACAGGTGTGCTTTGTTTACCTGAGATGTTTGTTTACAGGTGTGCTTTGTTTACCTGAGATGTTTGTTTACAGGTGTGCTTTGTTTACCTGAGATGTTTGTTTACAGGTGTGCTTTGTTTACCTGAGATGTTTGTTTACAGGTGTGCTTTGTTTACCTGAGATGTTTGTTTACAGGTGTGCTTTGTTTACCTGAGATGTTTGTTTACAGGTGTGCTTTGTTTACCTGAGATGTTTGTTTACAGGTGTGCTTTGTTTACCTGAGATGTTTGTTTACAGGTGTGCTTTGTTTACCTGAGATGTTTGTTTACAGGTGTGCTTTGTTTACCTGAGATGTTTGTTTACAGGTGTGCTTTGTTTACCTGAGATGTTTGTTTACAGGTGTGCTTTGTTTACCTGGGATGTTTGTTTACAGGTGTGCTTTGTTTACCTGGGATGTTTGTTTACAGGTGTGCTTTGTTTACCTGGGATGTTTGTTTACAGGTGTGCTTTGTTTACCTGGGATGTTTGTTTACAGGTGTGCTTTGTTTACCTGGGATGTTTGTTTACAGGTGTGCTTTGTTTACCTGGGATGTTTGTTTACAGGTGTGCTTTGTTTACCTGGGATGTTTGTTTACAGGTGTGCTTTGTTTACCTGGGATGTTTGTTTACAGGTGTGCTTTGTTTACCTGGGATGTTTGTTTACAGGTGTGCTTTGTTTACCTGAGATGTTTAACACACGGTCACAAGACTTTTATTAATAATAATTTTTAATTCAGTTCATGTTTTAACACACCTGTCTTTTCATGAACAACTTCTAGTCCTTTGGATAGAGGACTGCAACCAGAGGCATGTCCCGCTGAGTCTGATGATGATGCAGGAGAAAGCCCTCAAAATTTACCGGGATATCAAAGCAGAGATGGGGGAGGGCGTGGAGGTGCCCGACTTCAATGCGTCACGGGGGTGGTTTAATCGGTTCCGACAAAGGGCTAATTTGCACAACATAAAAATCCAAGGTAAGTGAAACATTTCAGCTGTGCTTTAATGTTTAACACGTGTAACATGTGGTTAATCTTGTCCTGTGTGTGTTTTTTTTAACCAGGAGAGGCAGCAGGTGGTGATGCGGCGGCAGCAGCCGCATTCCCAGAAAAACTGGCAGCCATTATAAGGGAGGGGGGATACACACCGCAGCAGGTGTTCAATGTTGATGAGACTGGTCTATTTTGGAAGAGGTTGCCCGACCGCACCTACATCAGCAGGGATGAAAGAACAGCAGCGGGCCACAAAGTGGGGAAAGACAGGATCACGTTGCTTTTCGGAGCGAATGCTGCTGGTGACTGCAAGTTAAAGCCGCTGTTGGTAAACCATTATGAGAACCCCAGGGCCTTACAACATATGAATAAGAATGAACTGCCGGTGTATTGGGCATTCAACCGTAAGGCCTGGGTTACCCAAGAGGTGTTCTCAAAATGGTTTACCAAACATTTCGTCAACGACGTACAGCGCTTCTGCAAACGACAGCGCATTCGCTTTAACATCCTGTTGTTGTTGGACAATGCACCGGGTCACCCCGCAAATCTGACTGACCTCAACCAAAATGTGAGGGTGGTGTACCTGCCACCCAATACCACCAGTCTCATCCAACCAATGGACCAGGGGGTGATATCAACCTTCAAGGCCTACTACCTTCAGAGGGTCATCCGCAGTGCTTTGTTGGAAACAGACGACTCTCCAGGGTTCACGTTAAAGGACTTCTGGAAGAAGTACAACCTGCGCCATGCTCTCACTCACATTGATGACTCCTGGCTTCAGGTGAGGGAGAGCACACTTAACGGTGTGTGGAAAAAGCTCTGTCCACAGTTTTTTGATCCCTCACTTGAGCCCGTGGACTCAATCAGCAGTGTGATTGAGAGTGTGGTGGAGATGAGTAGGAGGCTGGAATTGGAGATTGACGCTGAAGATGTTCGGGAGTTGCTGGCTGAAGAAGGCGAGGAGCTTACGACTGCGGACCTGCAGCAGCTGGATAGGCCGTCGGTAGAGGAGGAGGTGCAGCAAGAAGAAAGGCCAACCGCTCCGGCCAAGGTCTTCACGAGGCAGGTCTTGGCGAAGATCTTTAAGGAGCAGCAGCACGTCTTGGACCAGTTGGAGGCACTGGACGAGGATGGGGAGAGGTTCGCCAGGGCTTCCCGAGCTGTCCGTGACGGTCTGGCTTGTTACTGGCAGATCCTAGAGGAAAAAAAACAGGAGGCCGCGCAGAGCAGCATGCTGCAGTTTGTAACAAGGGGCACTGCAGCCACGGCCACTGCAGCCACGGCCACTGCAGCCACGGCCACTGCAGCCACGGCCACTGCAGCCACGGCCACTGCAGCCACGGCCACTGCAGCCACGGCCACTGCAGCCACGGCCACTGCAGCCACGGCCACTGCAGCGACTCTAGGATCTGCTGGAGCAGCAGAAGCAGCAGAGGAAATGCCATCCACCTCTGCTGCTGCACAGCCATCCACCTCTGCTGCTGCAAGCCAGCCGTCATTGGACATCTCCATCTCCAGCTCCAGCTCCAGCTCCAGATCCAGCTCCAGATCCAGCTCACCCTCTCCCCAGTAAACATCCCTCCGTCCTTCCCCTCCACCTGTCCCCAAAGGTAAAGAAATGTTGCATTTACTGTATATTTTGATTTTCTGTTTTATTTTATGTTACTTCATCTGTTAACCCACCTGTCTCTGTTCATGTCCACAGACGTCTGCTGCTCCTGCTCCTCCTCCTCCTCTCCACTCCAGTCATTCAGCCAGCCAGCCTCTGCACCCCTCCACAAAGGTAATGAAAACTTGCTTTTACTTTTTGATTTTGTGTTTTGTTTTTATGTTACTTAATCTGTTAACCCACCTGTCTGTGTTCATGTCCACAGACGTCTCCTCCTCTCCAGCCAGCCTCTGCAACACCTACCTTCACTGACCTCCTGCTCATCTCCCACTAACCTGCACAGCTTCATCATCCAGGTACCGTACAGTACATAATGAAATGTGAATTTAATTTTGCTTTTCTGTTTAGTTTCATGCTACATTTCATCATCCACCTGTGTCTTGTCATGTCCACAGCATCCCTCCAAAGCATTGTGGAAAGGCCGCCCCCTGGTCCAAACATCAGCACACAAACATCACAGTAAGGACAAGTTGTTTTTGGATGTGTTTAATTTATCTGTAAGCACAACACCTTGCTGTACAGTACATAATGTTAACTTACAAATTTCTGTTTTCCAACAGTGACACCTGCTGCGTTCCCTCCTCTCCTGGGTGTACTGGCATCACACTGACTGAGGGATTAACCCTCCTGGGTGTACTGGCATCACACTGACTGAGGGATTAACCCTCCTGGGTGTACTGGCATCACACTGACTGAGGGATTAACCCTCCTGGGTGTACTGGCATCACACTGACTGAGGGATTAACCCTCCTGGGTGTACTGGCATCACACTGACTGAGGGATTAACCCTCCTGGGTGTACTGGCATCACACTGACTGAGGGATTAACCCTCCTGGGTGTACTGGCATCACACTGACTGAGGGGATGCTCCATGCCTCCTCCATGCCTCCTCCATGCCTCCTCCATGCCTCCTCCATGCCTCCTCCATGCCTCCTCCATGCCTCCTCCACCTGGACGCCTGTCTGACCACAGTCTGAACACCCGTGCGCTGCCTCCTCTCCTCCACATGAACGTGAGGCCTTTTCACAACTTGTGCGTGTGTGTGTGTGGGGGGTGTCATCTCTCTGTGTGTAATGTTCACTTCAACATGTGTGTTGTTTGTGTTCACAGACAGACCAGCTCTCCTGCCTCCAGTGGCATCGCTGACCCATGTCAGACACCTGGACTCCTGTCTGACCAGTCAGAACACCCGTGCGCTGCCTCCTCTCCTCCACATGAACGTGAGGCCTTTTCACAACTTGTGCGTGTGTGTGTGTGGGGGGTGTCATCTCTCTGTGTGTAATGTTCACTTCAACATGTGTGTTGTTTGTGTTCACAGACAGACCAGCTCTCCTGCCTCCAGTGGCATCGCTGACCCATGTCAGACACCTGGACTCCTGTCTGACCAGTCAGAACACCCGTGCGCTGCCTCCTCTCCTCCACATGAACGTGAGGCCTTTTCACAACTTGTGCGTGTGTGTGTGTGGGGGGTGTCATCTCTCTGTGTGTAATGTTCACTTCAACATGTGTGTTGTTTGTGTTCACAGACAGACCAGCTCTCCTGCCTCCAGTGGCATCGCTGACCCATGTCAGACACCTGGACTCCTGTCTGACCAGTCAGAACACCCGTGCGCTGCCTCCTCTCCTCCACATGAACGTGAGGCCTTTTCACAACTTGTGCGTGTGTGTGTGTGGGGGGTGTCATCTCTCTGTGTGTAATGTTCACTTCAACATGTGTGTTGTTTGTGTTCACAGACAGACCAGCTCTCCTGCCTCCAGTGGCATCGCTGACCCATGTCAGACACCTGGACTCCTGTCTGACCAGTCAGAACACCCGTGCGCTGCCTCCTCTCCTCCACATGAACGTGAGGCCTTTTCACAACTTGTGCGTGTGTGTGTGTGGGGGGTGTCATCTCTCTGTGTGTAATGTTCACTTCAACATGTGTGTTGTTTGTGTTCACAGACAGACCAGCTCTCCTGCCTCCAGTGGCATCGCTGACCCATGTCAGACACCTGGACGCCTGCATACCTTCTGCATCCTCGCATCAGGACCAAACACTTGAACTGAACTCACATCTTACCTCTGAATGATGCTGCTTGTTCCTGCATCATCCTGCATCCTCCAGCATCCTCCATCACATCAGGACCAAACACTTGAACTGAACTCACATCTTACCTCTGAATGATGCTGCTTGTTCCTGCATCATCCTGCATCCTCCAGCATCCTCCATCACATCAGGACCAAACACTTGAACTGAACTCACATCTTACCTCTGAATGATGCTGCTTGTTCCTGCATCATCCTGCATCCTCCAGCATCCTCCATCACATCAGGACCAAACACTTGAACTGAACTCACATCCCTCTGAATGATGCTGCTTGTTCCTGCATCATCCTGCATCCTCCAGCATCCTCCATCACATCAGGACCAAACACTTGAACTGAACTTACATCTTACGTCGGCTTCTCTGAACTCACATGTTCACATTGATGGTTGCACTGCTGCATAAGCAGTCCCATCTGATCCAGGTTTGAACAGCAACTTTTGACAACCAAAGAGACTACCTTCACTTCAATCAAAGTAAGGGAACTTTCTTTTTTTATGCTGTTTCTGTGCTGGCTGGTTCTACCTTTCTAAAGTTCATGGAGTGGACACTACAGTACTGTATGGCACTGTTGTTTTTTTAAACATGATGCTTGCTACAGTACATCTTTCTGGAGGATGTCACTTGTTTCTGATGTTTGTTTGCAACATGATGCTGATGGATGTCATGTGTTCATGATGGGTGTGACTTGATTCTGATGGATTTGGCTTGTTCATGGTGGGTGTGAGTTGTTCCAGATGCATTTCACTGGTTTCTGATGGATGTGACACATGGTGTCACATGATGTCATATGGGTGTGACTTGGTTACAGTACAGTATTCAATGAAAGGGCAGAAAAGCACGTTTGTACTGTACAGTACAGTAAAAACTGTACAGGTATGTGTTTATAGATGAATGTGTGGTGTAATGTGCTAGCTAACTGGTTGTAAATAAAGTGTTGTGCATGTTTAAGGATCAGTATGTATGCTTCTTCAGTGTCATGTTGATAAACGAGTGCTTGGCGTCTCTTTAGCGCCCTTTTTTCCGATTTGCGAGCGAGGTTCCGGTTTAACGAGAGCCACGTGGGCTTGTTCTAATTTTGCGAGCGATGTTCCGGTTTTACGAGAGCCACGTGGTCTGTTCCAATTTGCGAGCGATGATCCGGTTTCACGAGAGCCACGTGGTTTGTGGCAACTTGCGAGCGATGTTCCGGCTTTACGAGAGCCACGTGTTTTGTTCCGATTTGCGAGCGAGGTTCCGGTTTAACGAGAGCCGCGTGCGGCCGTTCCAATTTACGAATTTTCGCTTTACGAGCGCCTCGTTGTGACGGATCTCGCTCGTAAATCGGGGACTACCTGTATGGTGTATTTTTAGTGTTATGACAGGGTAGTAGTAATCTGAAAAGTTCTGCTGGGTTTCATGTCAAAGTTAGCTAGCTAGCTCATTATCATTACGGCACAGGGAGCTGCTGGGTTCTACATTGGTAGGGTTTGCTGTAGTTGTCATTTTTTCTCCAAAGTTCATTGAAGAGGGTAACATTTTAAAATCATTTAAAGGTTAAAGGAGGATGGTAGACGTTTTAGTAAACAACACTTAATATGTCTACAACACCTGCAACTCATATTCATTCTCTTCTGATAATTACCAGAAGTCATACATTAAGTTTACATATTGTTACCAAATTAATTCGCTTTACATTAAATTTTACAGTTTTTATACTCTGGAAAATAACCTATATTTTTTCGTGCCATTTTATTCCAGGTTGAAGGTTACTGTCTCTTTAAGAGGTTCTAAAAGCAATGGCTTGGAGCAGCTAACGGCTGCTAAGAAAGGTTGTGTTTTTTTCAGTGATTTGGTGACAATTGAAAAATTAAGATGGCAGCGTCCTTAAGCTGAACTGCGGTTTAACTCAGCAGGCAAAAAAAGCCACAGCAACATGTTTTAGCGTTATGCTAACGTAAGTGTGCAGTGATATGGTCAAGTCATACGTGGTGCTGCAGGGAATATTACAAACAGCAAACGCAACGCTTGTCCTTTTATACTGTTTTAATCGCGATTTAACGGTAGTACATTCAATAAACATGACCTGTTTGACTAAAAAGTTGGATTAGTAAGGCATGATATCTCAACCAAAAGGTATAGTAACTTTCAAAAATCCAACATGGGAATTTAGTTTGTGCTGCATCCTTCTAGTGATTGTTTTTAAATGGGAAAATGTTATCTACAATAGTTGTGTTTTTTTTATTTTAAGTTAATCACATCAGGCTGTATCAATATTGATTTTTGTATAAGCCTTGCTAAATCCTGGAATATGTGCAACATAAAGCAGAAAGTAGGTTTCACTTTAAAGGAGCACCTTATTGATAATACTCATTATATTATGGAGATCATAAGCAATCTGAGATTACTCAAATGTCAGTATGCTCCTAAATATTTCTAAGTGCTTCCTAATGCATTGAGTAGCATTTCCAAGTGTGTTATGGACTTTAAATCTCACTGGCATACAATATTCAGCAGGTATTATATACAAAGGCAGGCACTGTACACAAAAAAGTCAGCTTTTTATGCTACTAACAGCACATTTTTAAACACTCAAGCTAGCAGGCCGTTTTTTAGACTTACATCTTATATAAACAAAAAGGTTACTGTATTTTGCAGTGATGAAACATATTAGCATTCATGACATCATTCATGAATCATAATCTAAGTAGAGTTCAGGAAAAATACTTTTCTGTGTAACATTATTA
>JBBPBX010033775.1:0-17622 GCA_038048925.1 Garcialebias charrua
CACTCCTCCGGTATGTCCAGCGCCACAGATCTGTGCCAGCGTTGTCAATAATGCGTTTATTGGGAATGATGGCGTCTGCCCACGCGGTTGTAAAACAGGGTTTGTTAAACATGCGTCGGCTACAGATATGGTTTGCACGACAGAGGATCGACCCGGTACGTCACAAACATCGCCGAGTCACGGTTCCGCCATCAGTAGAAGCGGATCTAGTGTACTGGGGGAATCCCAGGATCTTAGCAGAAGGGGTTCCCCTAGGGAAAGTGACGTCTTTTCAAATGATATTTACGGATGCGTCTCTCTCCGGCTGGGGAGGGACTTACCTGTCACAGTCGGTGAAAGGGGCGTGGCCGCCAGGCACGTCCCTTCACATAAACGTCTTGGAGCTTTTAACGGTGCACAAGGTTCTCAAACACTTTGTCCACGAGGTCAAGGGTCAGGATGTGCTTGTTCACACAGACAACAGGGCGGCAGCTGCTTACATCAACCGACAGGGCGGAGTAAGGTCAGCTCAGCTCCTGAACACAGCCAGGGAGCTGCTCTGTTGGGCCCACACACACCTGAAATCACTGAGGGCAATTTACATTCCAGGTGTGCTGAACACAGGGGCAGACATTATGTCCCGCGGCGGGCCGTTGGACAGAGATTGGACTCTCCACCCGGACTTAGCCTCCCAAATCTGGAGCAGGTTCGGGAGAGCAGAGGTGGACTTAATGGCCACCAGGGAAAACGCTCAGTGTCCCCTGTTCTACTCGTTAAGTCCTCGGGACAATCCCCCGTTGGGGGTGAATGCGTTTGCCCACAAACCGTGGCCTCAAACACTAATTTATGCTTTTCCTCCAGTTCCTCTACTATCAGCGCTGCTGGAGAGAGTGAAGGAGGAGAAGTTATCAATGATCCTGATTGCACCGGAGCGCCTGAATGCACCATGGTTCCCGGCGCTTCAGCAGCTGGCAGTCAGGTCATGGAGACTCCCCTGGAGAGACGACGCTCTCCTACAGGCGGGGGGAGCAATAAAGAGTTTTCCAGTGATAGGTCAACATCTTCTGGTTTGGTCGCTGAACGTGAGCGTTTAGAAAACCTTGGGTTTTCTAAAGACGTTATATGCACCATTCAGGGAGCAAGAGCAGTGTCCACTACGACTGTTTACGCGTCCAAATGGGCTGCTTTTCAGCGGTGGTGCCTGGAGAATCAATTGGATCCATCCTCATGTCCTCTGGGCTCCATTCTGTCATACTTACAGCTACTGCTGGACAGGAATTTGGCCTTCAGCACAGTTAAGCTCTATGCTGCGGCAATATCTTCCTGCCACGAGGGGTTTAATGATAAAACTGTGTTTAGTCATCTCATAGTGAAGCGTTTCCTGAAAGGTGCCAGACGGTTAAGACCAGTCTCACGCACCTTGGCTCCACAATGGGATTTGGCTACTGTATTGAATTCATTAACTGAAAATCCATTTGAGCCATTGGATCAGATCCCGTTAAAGTATTTATCCTTTAAAACAGCTCTGTTGTTAGCCCTAACATCAGCTAAGAGGGTAAGTGACTTGACAGGCCTGTCTGTTTCTCCCTCCTTTTTCAAAATTCAAGGAGATGGGAGCTCAGCTGAGCTTAGGCCGAACCCTGCTTTTATCCCTAAAAGCATCACGAGTTCATTTAGGTCCAGAATCATTACTCTGGACAGCTTTTGTCTTCCCCCTCACACCCGTGCAGAGGATGAACGTCTTCATTTGCTTTGCCCGGTACGAGCACTAAGGTGTTATGTGGCTCGCACTGCCGCAATACGAAAGTCTGATAAACTTTTTGTTCATTTTAGAGGTCAGTCTCTAGGTCAACCTCTGACTTCTCAGCGGCTGTCACACTGGTTGTGTGAAGCTATTGCTCAGGCCTACAGCTCTGCGGGTCTCGAGCCTCCTGAGGGAATTAAAGCTCATTCTACTAGAGGAATCGCAGCTTCCACTGCCCTGTACAGAGGTGTTTCTGTGCAGGACATCTGCTTGGCGGCCTCCTGGTCGTCAGCCTCCCCTTTCATCCGTTTTTACTTACGAGATGTCTCCAGCTCTTCTCTGACTCATTCTGTTCTCAGGGTTGCTGCAGATTAAGTGTTTTCATCTTCAATAAAGTTTTATTAAGATGACACAGTGGTTTCTGTCTTTTATTGACTCAGACTATGAATATGCGGTTATTCATGGCCGTCAAATAAGAAGGTTGTCTCACCTGCTGCACCTGGTGTTCTCAACTGATGGTGCATTTTTCATATTATTGTGGTATTGGCGTCTCACAGAGTGTGTTATGGTTCCAATTAGACCCAGTGAGGCATGGACCATATCATGCTCCGCCTTTAACCCAATAGGCGTGGTTAAAGGGCGGAGCTACACGAAATAGAACGTTGGTTACGTATTGTAACCCCAGATTCTATGAGTGTAGCGTAGCCCTTTAACCCTGGGCCTCCCTGGCTCTTTTGGCAGAAGAAAAATATTGCCTTTTGGGAGCAGAACTATAGTCCACCTTGAATTTATAGTGGACATAGGTGGGGCCCACAGCAGGTGGGCGTGGACTAAAAGGTCTTCAATGTTGGCGCGAAGCGCAGGGACACACCCAATAGGCGTGGTTAAAGGGCTACGCTACACTCATAGAATCTGGGGTTACAATACGTAACCAACGTTTCATATAAATATTGTCGTGTGTGTGTATATACATATAAAATACACACACACTAAATTATAGAAGGAAGCTTGTTTTTAATCAAAAAAACAAATCACAAGCTGAATGTGGAGATCCAAAATGGTAAGAAAAAGTGTAGGCCTAAATGTAAAATCAATGTACCGCTGTTATAAAAGATCACACATGGAGTCTTGTACTTTCAATTCAAATAAATTTATAGTTAAGTTTTGTAAATGGCTTGTTACAAATTTTTGCTGACATGCTAAAGGAAAACAATTTTGTTGGAATACAACATTTAAAATCAAATGGTCTCAAATAAATTGTCTCTTATGTTTTGTTGTACATTGTTTTTATTTCAGGTTTAAAAAGTCATAGCAACTTTGTAAAGATTGTAAATCATTCTTCTGTGTCAAAATTAAAACTGCCATGCCACTACAAATTTTTGGTTGAAAAATTCCTCATTGTAGATGTGTACTGGCAGCATGTCTTCCATATGATCACATTCACTAAGAAATATTTGTATTTTAATTTGAAATGGAGGACAACCAGAAAAGGTGATGCTCTGCATTACATACTTGCTGTTCACTGATAGTTTACTGAATATATTCACATAAGCATTGAATACTCAAACACACCAGCTTTTTCGTTATAGTAAATTTATTTACAAATGTATACATATATAAAGCAGAACTGACTTCTTCCAGTCTTATTTGCATTCAATTGGGAGTAGTCAAAAATATCCAAAAATTATATGTCAGGGTCACTGCTGCTTATAGCAAAAGCAATCTTTTGGAGTGAAGATATTTTCACATGTTCAATACAATGGCTTCAACACACACACATATGCTGCATTATTTTTATCTGCTCCATGAGTGAAATAAAACAGTTTGACAATAAACAGTGTACTAAAGGAAATATCTAATTGAATATTAGATTCAGTATTGTATCTTATACTTTCTGATCATTTCAGCCTAAGGTTAAAACAGACAGAGTTGGTGTGTGTCTTATCATGTGTTCTTTCTTTAACCTAAACAAAATGATTTACGTTCTGACGTCTGCTGTAAAATGGTAAATGGACTGAACTTATACAGAGCTTTATCAAGTCCCTCCGGACCACAAAGCACTTTGCACTTACAGACATTCACAAAGGGTAACACCTCCACGGGTGTAACCAGGAAGAGATGTACATTATAAGGTCAATTCATTATTATAGTAGAAAGAAGTTGTCAGTGTTTGGCAGAGTCTCTGCTCAGAGCAGCTTTGATTCAGCCCAAGATCTTACTGAGGCCTGTGCTGCTGAGTGCTGGATGAACCTGATTGGAGTCAGAAGATTGAAAATAAAGTTCAAAAGAAGAAATCCAGCTGATTCCAGTTTATTCGGACATACCATTTTGAACAACGCATTTTTCCTACAGTACACTGGAGGTTAAAATGAATGACGGCTCAGATAAATATTCAGGTTGCATAATATACAATACATTTACAAAGGAAAATCATGTCACAAAAATTTTATGACTTTTGTTTTTTAGATGATTCAAAGAAACATTAACCAGTTATGTCAGCATTATCTGCAGAACAAGGACATATTAATGGAAGTTATATAACTTGACTCTGAGAAAGCTTTTTCAGAACAGTGTTCAGTTCAGGAGGAATCATGACCAGTGGGGTTGAGAGGTCATGATAAAACAACTCTTCTTCATCAATGAAATAAAAAGCAGTGGTTGTCGATATAAAACTGAGTTTCAGTGATGTTCTGACCTTGTGTTACCACATTCAGCTTTAACAGCGTTGCCGCTGTCTGTACAGTTCATTATTGATGAACTATTCATTGACCTCTGGAGAGCTTTCTCAGCATGGACAGTCTCTGGCGAAGAAATGACAAGCCCACCATTTCAGCAGATGGTCCATTTATCTGTCTACATTGTCGAATAAAATTCTGGACCTCTAGACTATGTCATTGGTTTTAATAGGAATTATTAAAGATTGCATGTGTGTTTAGATATGATCAATTTTGATCCAATGAATGGTAATCTGCCATCATATTTGTGTCAGTGGATGATGCAGTCAACATGGGACTGCATTTCATCCTGCAACATCTAGACCACCCGGGGACTTATGCAAGAATCCTGTTTCTTGATTTTAGTTCAGCATTTAACACTATTGTCCCAGACATTCTCTCCACAAAACTCTCCCAGCTCACTGTTTCTCCTGCCATGTGTCAGTGGATCACCAGCTTCCTAACAGGTAGGACGCAGCAGGTGCAGTTGGGGAAAATCATGTCCTCCTCACAGTCCATCAGCATTGGTGCCCCTCAGGGTTGTGTGCTCTCTCCACTGCTCTTCTCTCTATACACCAATGACTGCACCTCTAATGACCCGTCTGTTAAACTCCTGAAGTTCGCAGATGACACTACAGTCATTGGACTTATCAGTGATGACGACGAGTCTGCGTACCGACAGGACGTGGAACGACTGATGTCCTGGTGCAGCCTGAACAAACTGGAGCTGAACACACTGAAGACAGTAGAGATGAGAGTGGACTTCAGGAGACACCCCCCAGAACTGCTGCCCCTCAAAATCTTCAACAGCCCCGTGTCTACGGTAGAGTCCTTCAGGTTCCTGGGAACCACCATCTCACATGACCTGAAGTGGGAGCACAACATCACCTCCATCCTCAAAAAGGCCCAGCAGAGACTGTACTTCCTACGCCAGTTGAGGAAGCTGGACCTGCCTCAGGAGCTGCTGATCCAGTTCTACACTGCAGTCAGTCCATCCTGTGTACATCCATCACAGTCTGGTTTGGAGCAGCCACAAGGCAGGACAGGAACAGGCTGCAGCGAACAGTGAGGATGGCTGCGAAAGTCATCGAGGCTTCTCTGCCCTCCATTCAGGACTTGTATCAGGCAAGAACCAGGAAACGGGCTGGAAAAATCATCACAGACTCCACACACCCGGGTCACAACATGTTCCAACTTCTCCCGTCTGGCAGACGTTACAGATCTCTGTCCACTAAGACTGTCAGACACAAAAACAGTTTCTTCCCCCAGGCCATCACCATCATCAACAGCTGATCATCAGACATCCATCAGCGTGACCCCCAACCCATTCACAACCCCCATGTGATGTGAATCCTTATGTATTTTGTGTATTATTTGTACGTTTTTTTTTTTTTGTATAGTTTTTAGCATTTTTAGAGAGACACTTTCTAGAGAGACACGAACAGCCAGAAACAAATTCCTTGTGTGTGTCAACATACTTGGCCAATAAACCTGATTCTGATTCTGATATTCAAATGGTAAGAGTTTATTTAAAAACAGTTTCTGGCATAGCTAATTTTCCTCATAAGATCTGTACTGAAACGACATGAGAGGTGAATATCGACTGCTGATATCAGAATTTGGTAAAAGGGTTCTGTAATAGCCTACTGGAAAGTTATTTATAAATTTTCTCACCACATTCAAACCTGCCTGAGAACAACAGATCCTGATTTAAAAAAAAATATTTCATAAAGTAGAATGGTTCTATTTATGGTAGTGAAGAAATGTCTTGGGGTTGTTTACTATTGACTTTTAAAGACACTACACATTGTGTAGTCTTTTATTAGGTAAATAGTAATATAGTTTTTAGTGTGGTTATTTCTGATTGAATTGATGATTTCATGTAGGTAGATACATACCTGAACACATACAACACACAACTAATTGTTGATCATGATAACATTCAGCACTTTAATGACCAATTCATAACAGTAACTCTGACTTTCCTTCAACACTGAGAAGAAAACAATCAGTTGGATAATATGACCTTCTTTTCGAGTCTTACAAAAGAGTGTAATTTCAAACTTGAATTAAGTTTACCCTTGTTATGACATTTGCAAAAGAAATTTAAGATTGATACCAGGCTACTGTGTTTTGTGATCCAAGAAAGAAAGAGATCCAACATAGTACAGTATACAGCCTAGGCTACTGTATTTCATAAATAACATACCATGTCATTTATACCATGTCATTTATCAATTATATATTTGAATAATTTTCTGTCCATATGCCGATTTGTAAAGATCACTCATTTTTTCAACATTTTTTTAAATGAAATAACTAATAAGAAGTGCTTAATCCATAGAACAAAGCCTAAAAATTAATAAATCAGTAGTCAGTTTCAATAATTATAAGTTTTCTTGTGTTGTTAGTGTATTTACTGATGGATTGTTCATTTCTGTGCGTTTTTTTAACTGTATTTTCTAAAAGGCTGGTATAGGAAATGGCGCCCCCTTTATTTCCGGAGTGCAATGGCGCTACTTCCATATATGGTATGGCTCGGCCCTCGGGCACGACCCCGCCCCGTCCTGCAGGCTGCAGCGAGGGGTACTTGAATCTAGCCTCACTCAATCCCAGCGGTGCCTCCAAAATGTTACGCCCCTGTAAAGGGGAATAAGGAAGAACAGACACAGACACGATGTGACTTCTGTCGCCTCCAGTGTTGTAATGGCTTTTAACACAGTTTTGAACATTACATGGTCACATAAACAAAAGGTGATTCAACTCAAAATGTCTTTGTGTTAACACAAATACAGACTGGTAGATTGTTTTAGCATTAGCTAAACATCTTTCAAGACTGGTGTTCTACAGAAGCAAAGTTAACAAAACATTTTTACTCATAAACAATATAACATCATTTCAATACATCTTTTAGCATTAAACATTGTACACAAGCATTGCAGTTGTATCTGCACAGCAATATAATCTGTGACACAGAGCACAGCTAACCATGAAATCAAGGTAAGTACAAACTTTTAAGCAAAGATACATTTACTTAAGCTAAGGTTACTACAACCACTTCCTGGTCATTTTATAAAATAAATCAGCATTAACATAAGCAATAAAATCTGCAACAGTCTGAATTTTTACCTGTAAAGGGGAATAAGGAAGAACAGACACAGACACGATGTGACTTCTGTCGCCTCCAGTGTTGTAATGGCCGAGCAGAAGCAACACGTCTCCCCTTCACAAAGCCAGACAAAACCAATCGAGACACGATCGGCGAACAAACTCACAAAACTTGAAACTTGAAAAGGCTGCACACTCTAAATACATCATAACACAATCAATAATCAGAAAATATTCAAGAAAAATGCATTTAAAGCATATTTTAACTTGCATACGTTTTTCACTGCATCAGTCTGTGGTTTTTTTAACTCGCAAGACCAAACTAATCGATCACAGATACCTAGATCGAGACAAAACCAATCGAGACACGATCGGCGAACAAACTCACAAAACTTGAAACTTGAAAAGGCTGCACACTCTAAATACATCATAACACAATCAATAATCAGAAAATATTCAAGAAAAATGCATTTAAAGCATATTTTAACTTGCATACGTTTTTCACTGCATCAGTCTGTGGTTTTTTTAACTCGCAAGACCAAACTAATCGATCACAGATACCTAGATCGAGACAAAACCAATCGAGACACGATCGGCGAACAAACTCACAAAACTTGAAACTTGAAAAGGCTGCACACTCTAAATACATCATAACACAATCAATAATCAGAAAATATTCAAGAAAAATGCATTTAAAGCATATTTTAACTTGCATACGTTTTTCACTGCATCAGTCTGTGGTTTTTTTAACTCGCAAGACCAAACTAATCGATCACAGATACCTAGATCGACAATCACAGTGCATCCTATTTCCATGAGTTTTCTTCAGGTAGAGAAATAAATTGTGGTAGGGTTTCTTTTTGATTTTTTTTTAGACAAATACAAAACCATATTATTTTGCTTACTGTCATTTTTCTAAAACAATTTTATAACCACTACAGAGACTCCTCAGTCTCCTCCCTGATGGCAGCAGTCTAAAGCGGCTGTGTAGTGGGTGTGTGGGATCACACACCTGGAGGCTCTTGCGCTGGAGGCTCTTGCGGCAGGATGCAGTACATGCACCAAACCACACAGTGATGCAGCTGGTCAGGACACTTTCTATGGCACCTCTGTAGAAGGTGCTCATGATGGGGGTTGAAGCTACAAGACAGTTTCATCAGATACAAGAATACAAGTAGGATAAAATGAAGGGAGCAGAAAGAAGATGAAATCTTATTATATCTGCCCCTTATTTCACAGTTTGTTCAACCAATGATAACCTTCAAACTACATCACAAAATGAATAATTCTACTTAATTTTTCTAACTGTAATACACAAACTACATCATTCTAACTGTAATACACAAACTACATCAGAAAATGAATAATTCTACTTAATTTTTCTAACTGTAATACACAAACTACATCACAAAATGAATAATTCTACTTAATTTTTCTAACTGTAATACACAAACTACATCACAAAATGAATAATTCTATTTAATTTTTCTAACTGTAATACACAAACTACATCACAAAATGAATAATTCTACTTAATTTTTCTAACTGTAATACACAAACTACATCACAAAATGAATAACTCTACTTAATTTTTCTAACTGTAATACACAAACACACTAAGCTACATCATCAGTCAACATAAGTGTAATACACAAACACACTAAGTTACATCATATATAGTTTTTGAGCAAGTCCTTTTGAAACTTTTTCTTAAATGTACAGTATACAGTACATTGATTTTGCATTTTTAACATCACTCTCCAGAGCATTCCCAGGTGAGAGAGAATATACAGGCCTACTCCCTCGACCAGTTCTGGGTCTGTCCCAAGACCTCTTACAAGTGGGACATAGAAGTGAGACATGCCCGAAAAACATCCAAAACGACGGGATATCCAAGGACTCCTGATCAGACGCCTGCTCACCTCAAGTGGACTGCAACTACTGTATACACGGTAATGGACTGCACTAATAGCGCAGTTCTATCGTATCAAGACATTAAAAGCACAAATGACTCATTTCAGTGCAGAGGAGCAATTAATGCTCTGCTTCGAGCTATTCCCATCAGAGCTCCTCTGATCTCGGCTTAGCCCAGCCATCCAAAGGGAGCTCATTTCAGCCACTTTTATCTGAGATCTCTTTCTTAAGATCATAGGTGAGGGTTGAAATGTTGATAGACCAGTCACTTAAGAGCTTTGCCTTTTTATTAAACTCTTTCTTCACCACTATCAACCGAAGCAACGCTCTCATCATTACTGAGGATGAAGCCCCAATCCGTTGATCCCTCTCTCACTCCATCCTACTATCACTCATGAACAAGATTCATTCAACATTTATTTAGGCAGGTTAATCTCATTGAGCCTCGAGGACTCATTTACAAGAGGGACCTCTCTACAAACTAAAGAATGATGACAACAGCAACAGTAGAATTTCCTTAAACAATCAACAATAGACAAACATAAGAGAGAAATACAGATTTTTTCAAACAAGTTAAAACAAAAATATCAAATTAGCAAAACAGACAGATTATTAGGCAGATGTAGAAAATCAAAAACAGGAACATGTCAGCATTGGTTTTTGCCAGGATTCCAACTGATTCTTAAATCCATTTAGAGAAGGCCGAGAGCTTCAGATCTTTTATAAGATATTCCATGAAGCGGGAGCGGAGTAGGAGAAGGCCCTTTTGCCAAGTTCAGTCCTCACTGATGGAACACTGCAGGTAATCATGTCCTGAGAGCGCACGCTGTAGCTGCACTCACGCAAAGACACGTAGGAGGAGATGTATGAATTAAGGCAGCAAAGATGCTCAGATTCAAAAAAGTTCAAGACAAAAAACAACTGGATTTTATTTGTAACAGAAGATATTGGTTCTCATCTGATAAGCTTTCTCAATTTAAAGACGCTGGTGAAGATTCTCAGTCATCCAAAACTCCTCCTCAGGTAGACCCAGAGCGGGCATTTGTATGGAGCTTGTGTGACTCCTTTTGAGACTGGTTCATCTCCATACATTCCACCCGTTTCCGGTTGAGAACCATGGTCCCAGACCGAGGAGATGACTTTATGCCTGTCGCTTCACACGCTGCTGTGAATCCGGAAAGTCATGGCCCGAGCCACTCCCTAAAACCAGTTTATGCAAGTAATCAGGATGGGCAATATATATTCAGACTATTCTGATGCATGCTCAATAATCCAAGTAGAAAAATCTAAACTAACTTTTTTAGATATATTCAGACAGTAAAAATCCAACTTGTTTTGGACTTTAAAAATCCCCCCCCACCCACACACTTTTATTCTTGAGATTTTGCAGACACTATATTATCATATAAGTGCACTCCAGCATATGTTATCCAGGTTGATGTGTAAATATAAAGCTAAAAGAACAACTATCGCTGCCTTGTGTGTTTTTTTAATTAATCCAAATTTTGACAATACAGTAGTACAAAAATATAATACAGAACATAGAGTCTATTACACACACAAAAAAGCAACAATTAAACAAAGATAAATGTAACAATAAACAATATCATACATAGGGGTTTGATTATTATGAGACATAGAATTTTGTAAAAATATTTCTTGTTTTTCTAAGCTTCTGATTATTTAAAGTAAGCTTTTCAATAGATGCATGTTTTTAAGTCATTTTCTTCAAAATTATTCCATGAGGGGCTTTTTTCACTCCATTTCATCTTGTGGACATAATATTTAGCTAAAATTACAATAAAATTAACTAATACAGTATATCTCTTCTGAAGAGAAGGATGAATTGTTGAAAATGAGCAAGATTTGTAATTTAGACAAAACAATATTTTTTTCTAACTTTTGTTGTCAGGAAACGTTGTACATCTGACCAAAATAATACAACATGAGGAAATTCTACAAACAAGTGTTCAATACTTTCACCTTCATTCTGACAAAAAGAGCAGCTAACACAAGAAAAGAATCGACAAATATTATCTTTAACTGGGTAATATCCGTGTACAACTTTGAATAAAAATGATTTGACCTTATTGTTGAGTATATATTTATGAGGTAACAAAAAAAATTCGTTCCATATTTTTGTATACAGTATAGTATTATATTGTGGCTTCAACTTCCAGCTTATGATTATCTCTCTATAGTTTATTTAAATGTTGCAGCTCAGATTTATTTATATAGCACTTTTCACATGAAATGACTCAAGATGCCTAACAAAGCAGAGAAAAATAGGTCAATTCATCCATCCATTATCTTTTATCATATTTTTGAACACTGCCTTGTGTTTTTGGCTCCAGAGTCTGCGCACAAGGGATGTAGAATAAGTCCCGCCCATAGAAGGTGCGCTCCGGAGCAGCAGGGGGCGCTACTGAACACATACCGGCTACTGCTGCAACACGAAGAAGGGGGATAAAACAAGATTCTGCTTTCTCCAGGAGGACAGGTGATGCCATCTAAAGAAAAGAAAGAGTGGCAAGACTCTCATAAAAGTTTACAACTGTTTGTTCTATGAGACAGGTAAGCCGTGATAACTTCAACTGAACGGCACATTTGAGCGGTTGTAGCTCGTGCTAGCTAGTTGATGAACATCACGCTAACGTTTCGAGGGCACTAGTTATTGGTTTATAGATTAATTAAATCACCGACATTCGGTATATAAATAGTTCAAGCATCGTGTACAAGTAAATATTTTGCCAGCAGCCTTTCTGCGCAAGATGTTTATCTTCTTTCGGCTTTTTCCTTTTCAGGGGTCTCCACATCGAGTCATCCTCCTTCACCTCTGTCTTCACTCCAACTACCTTCATGTCCTCTAACTGCATCCATATACTGTATCTCCTCTTTGGCCTCCCTCTGTGTCTTTTTCCTGGCAGCCGCATTTCTACCAATATACCCACTGTCCCTCCTCTGGACATGTCCAAACCATCTCAGTCTGGCCTCCCTAACTTTATCTCCCAGTTGTTCAACATGTGCTGTACCTCTGATGATCTCATTCCTGATCTTATCCATCCTTGTCACTCCTAAGGAGAACCTCAACATCTTCATTTCTGCTACTTCCAGTTCTTTCTCCTGTCTTTTTGTCCATGTCTCTGTCTCCAGACCATACAACATAGCTGGTCTCACCACTGTCTTGTAAACTTTTCCTTTGACCTTTGCTGACACCTTTTTGTCACAAATCACTCCTGAAACTTTTCTCCATCCACTCCATCCTGCCTGGACTCTTTTTCACTTCTTTACCACATTCCCCATTTTCCTCAACAGTGGACCCCAAGTACTTGAAGTCTTGCACCTTTGTGACCTCTGACCCTTGTAGCCTCACTGTTCCACTGGCCTCCCACTCATTCCCACACATGTACTCTGTCTTACTACGGCTGACTTTCATTCCTCTTCTTTCAAATGCATACCTCCACCTCTCCAAGTTCTCTTCCACCTGTTCCCTGTTCTCACCACATATCACAATGTCATCTGCAAACATCATAGTCCATGAGGATTCCTGCCTGACCTCATCTGTTAGTCGGTCCATCACCAGAGCAAACAAGAAGGGGCTCAGAGCCGATCCTTGATGCACTCCCACCTCCACCTTGAAGCTATCTGCCACTCCTACAGCACATCTCACCGCTGTCCTGCTGTCCTCATACATGTCCTGTACCTGTCTAGTCTAACATACTTTTCTGCCACTCCAGATTTCCTCATGCAATACCACACCTCCTCTCTTGGGACCCTGTCATATGCTTTTTCTAAATCCACAAACACCCATGTTTATATGCGTCGCATATATGTGACGCATGTTTATATGTTAGACGCTAACGTTAGCTGCTAACGTCTGTATGCTGACAACCGGTGCGTACTGAAGGATTTGATTTCCCTCGTCTATTTTATCCCACTTTGTACTTCTGAATAATACGTTTCATTTGACACAACAGGGGGCCTCGAAAGGGAAGTTGTGACGAGATGGCGACGATGGCGTGGGACGAAGAGCAGGCCTACGAGGAGCTGCTGTACTGGGACAGTTTGATCCAGCAGGGCTGCCATCTCGTTCCTGGGGACGAGTCCAGGTACTCTATACTAAAAGCGTGCACAGTGTTTTTCTTCATGCCTGACTCTAAACGATAAGTAGTGAAAAGCAAGCATACTCTTTATCTTGCACCTTGTCATGTGGACATGCATTGCATTTTATGGAAGTCCATACAAGAAGGAAGTACTAATTTGCTTCATAAGCTCAAAGTTTCTACATGCATCTCATTAGTGAAGATAACATACTATTTATTGCTTTATTTGTAAATGAAACAATGCTAGAATGCAAATAGTGGTGGGGGAGGGAGGGTCTGGGATCCTCCCCCAGAAAATTTTGAATTTTCATTCATTCAATCTTTATTTATACAGGTTAGTCTCATTGAGTCACGAGGACTCATTTACAAGAGAGACTTATTTTAAACAAAAAAACAAATGAGGTACGGTACACACAACATGCCTAGTCTGTATAGTTTACCCAAAATTCACAAACAAGGTGTACCTTTAAGACCGATTATTAGCATGATTAACTCGGTCACTTACTTTTCCAAATACTGTATCTGGTGTCTGTACTCATCCCTTTAGTTGGCAGCTCAGAACATCACATACAGAACACCATGGATTTTGTGGATAAGGTGAGGGATGTCATCATGGAGACTGATGAAACAATGGTCTCTTTTGATGTCACATCACTCTTTACGTGCATTCCTGTTGATGAGGCAGTAGAGGTGGTCTGTTTAAGGTTAAAATCAGACACCACTCTGAACAGCAGGACCACACTTTCCACAGAGCAACTGTGTCAACTCACTGTGCCTGCAGTCAACCTACTTCACATATGGGGAGCAATATTATAGGCAGAAACATGGGTGTGCTATGGGGTCTCCAGTTTCTCCTATTGTTGCCAACCTGTACCGGTACATGGAGGAGGTAGAAAAGAGAGCATTGACGTCCTTTTCAGGGATACCACAGAGTCATTGGTTCAGGTATGTTGACGACACCTGGGTTAAAATTAAATCTCAGGAAGTCCAACATTTCACTGATCACATCAACTCTGTGGATANTGTGTGAGGGAGTTCACTTCTTGTTTACAGGCTGTTAGGGAGTTCACTTCCCGTTTACAGGCTGTGAGGGAGTTCACTTCCTGTTTACGAGCTGTGAAGAAGTTCACTTCCTTTTTACGGGCTGTGAAGGAGTTCACTTCCTGTTTACATGCTGTGAAGGAGTTCACTTCCTGTTTACATGCTGTGAAGGAGTTCACTTCCTGTTTACAGGCTGTGAAGGAGTTCACTTTCTGTTTACAGGCTGTGAGGGAGTTCACTTCCTTTTTACAGGCTTTGTGGGAGTTAACTTCCTGTTTACAGGCTGTGTGGGAGTTCACTTCCTGTTTACAGGCTGTTTGGGAGTTCACTTCCTGTTTACAGGCTGTGCAGGAGTTCACTTCCTGTTTACATGCTGTGAAGGAGTTCACTTCCTGTTTACAGGCTGTGAAGGAGTTCACTTCCTGTTTACACGCTTTGAGAGAGTTCACTTCCTGTTTACAGGCTGTGTGGGAGTTCACTTCCTGTTTACAGGCTGTGTGGGAGTTACTATGGTAAAACAGTTTGAGCCCTGCTCCAATGCTGCGGGCCTTGCTGCCCTTCCACTTTGTCTCTTGGACACATGACACATCTACCTTCCTTCTCTGCATCATGTCGGACAGTTTTCTACCTTTGCCGGTCATTGTCCCCACATTTAGAGTTGCAACCCTCAGTCCTACATTCTTCACTTTCCTCTTCTCCTTCTGTCTTCTGACACATTTCCCTCCTTGTGGTCTTTGACTAACAGTAGTACAATTTCTGCCGGCACCCTGTTTGTCAACGGCACCGGTGGTGGTGGTTGTTAACCCGGGCCTCGATCGATCCAGTCTGTTGTCCCTTTGATGAACTCGCATTATAGTTTTGGCAAAAGTGTTTTATGTTGGATGTCCTTCCTGACACCAAAGACAGAGCCCCTCTGCCCCCCATCACCTTTAACAACACCCCCATCATCATTGGGGACTGCTACCGGTTCCTCAGCACCACCATCACCCAGGACCTCAAGTGGGAACCAACCATCAGCTCCCTCATCAAAAAGGCTCAGCAGAGGATGTACTTCCTGCGACAGCTGAGGAAGGCCAAGCTGCCGGCCAAGCTGATGGTGCAGTTCTACACGGCCATCATCGAGTCCATCCTCAGCGCGTCCATCACAGTGTGGTACGCCGGGGCCACTGTCAGGGACAGACACAGACTGCAGCGCATTGTGCGCTCTGCTGAGAAGGTAATCGGCTGTAGTCTCCCATCTCTCCATGACCTGTACGTCTCCAGGACTGTGAGGCGAGCAGGTCGGATCACAGCTGACCCTTCTCACCCTGCATACGGTCTGTTCGAACGACTCCCCTCAGGCAGGAGGCTTCGGTCAATTGGGACCAGAACCTCCCGCCATAAAAACAGTTTCTTCCCCTCTACTGTCAGACTTTTGACAGGGTGTCCGCGGGGTCTTGAAAGTTATTAAAAGTTGATAAATCAATTTTGGGAAAATTAAGGGTCTTGAAAAGTATTAAAAAGTCTTGAAAGCGATTTGATGAGGTATTTTTTTTGCTGTTATTCTAGCTTTAAATAATTTGACAGCAAAAAGTATGTATGACTAATATTTGTTTTCCTCACCGCGGAGGATTCGGAAACTGCTTCGCACAAATTTAGAGTGTCAGGTTACAACAGCCTTTACGGCTAGGCCTATCTTGTGCGCATGCGCGGCTGCTTTATCTCCAAGTTGAGTCTGTGTGTTCGAGTAAGTTGCCGCGAGACCGTGAGAACAATGGTAAATTTAAGTTTTCGGACTCCTGGTTGGAGATGCCTGATTTTCAAGAATGGCTGAGGCCTGTCGCCGAGAATAACCACGAGGCTTATTGTACATTTTGTAAAAAAAAAAAGATGAGCGTAGCCTCGATGGGCATAAACGCTGAAGCTGAGTTAGAAGAGCTGAAAAAAAAGAGAAAAGTTCTACAAGAGGTGTGCGATTCTCTGCAAAAAGATGCAGATCAGTTGGCAGAGCAGGCAGAGGGAAAGTCAGGTTCTTTAATGGCCCAACTGATCACCAAGTCCAATGTCTTGAGAAGGAGACGTAAAGAAAAACTCAGTGAGCTGGTGCAAACTGAAGAGTTGCTGGAATGCAAAGCAACTGCACTGAGGCACATGTAATGATTACTGTGTTTATTTCTTATTCTCCATTGTTCAACCAAGTTACTTTAAAATAGCTACGAGTCTTGTTGTAACCTAAGCTATATTTTCTTAAACCTAGTCGTGGTTCAGTTTTTTCTTTTGAACTTTTTTCTTTCCACTGTATCTCAGTTCTGTTGTAGGTTTGAGATTCACAGATTTAATTGAAAACAACAGCAGTTTTGTAAAGTGACGATAAGGTCTTGAATTTATTTTGGAAGGTCTTTAAAAAGTCTTGAAAAGGTATTGAAATTAACTTCATTATTCCTGCACATACCCTGTTTGAACACTCATAACCATGTTACCTCATAACTTGCCTTGGTCGCTGTATTTTGTATTTTGATTGGGAATCACCGTATCACTGTACAGGTAGTCCCCGACTTACGAGCGAGTTCCGTCCCTAGGGGGCGCTCGTATGTCAAAAATTCGTAAGTAGGATCACATCGTAAAAAAAAATAAAAAAAATTTGCCTGCAGGGAGGAGGGAGACAATTCAACTGACTCCTTCATCTTTAAAAACTGTGTTAGGATAGGCTAAGTGCTTGGTGACTGTACAGTACTGTACATTTTTATTTTTTTATTGTTTTTTATTTATAAATAGATAAAAGTACAGTCGCTGCCAGACCTCTAACTGTCCTCCTCCTTGTTCAGTATGATCGTGGACAGCCTGTCTCCAGAGGAGCGAGATGCTCGGACGGTCTTCTGCATGCAGCTGGCAGCCCGGATCCGACCACGCGACCTGCAGGAGTTCTTCTCTGCTGTGGGGGAGGTATGTCTGAATGGACTTACCAGAACCAGCACTCGGTGTGCATAGATCTGTAGTTTACCATGGACATCTGTGTGTGTGTGTGTGTGTGTGTGTGTGT